>JAOVVI020009371.1:0-13648 GCA_028571085.2 Nepenthes alata
GGCCATAGACGATCCGTCCACGTGGAATATCCATTCCAAAACTCCGTCAAGCTGTTCGGTGCTTTCTGCGGGCTGCACCTTGAGAATTTGGGTTGTAGTTTCAACAATGAAGTCAGCCAGCGCTAGCGCCTTTACAGTAGGCTTGGGTTAGAATTTGATGCCAAACTCGCCCAACTCGATAGCCCATTTTACCAACTGCCTAAAAACGTCGGGTTTCTGGAGTATACTTTTCTGATGCTGGTCCGTGAGGACCACTATCCGGTGGGCCTGAAAGTAGGGCCTTAACTTCCGCACGGAGAATATAAGCGCCAAGACCAGTTTTTCTGCGCGGGAGTAGCGGGTCTCTAGGCCGGTCAACGTTTTACTCACGTAGTAGATCGGCCGTTGAGTGTCAGAGTCCCAACGTACGAGGACAGAACTGAGGGATGCCTCCGATACTGCCAGGTAAAGGTATAGTTCCTCTCTACCCTTGGGTGACACTAACAACGACGTGCTGGCCAAATATCGCTTCAATTCATCGAAGGCTGTCTGGCATTCTGCAGTCCTTTAAAATCCATTGGATTTTGTTCCTCTAAGGGCCTTGAAGAAGGGCTGGTACTTGTCGCCTGACTTCACGAGGAAGCGGGACACTGCTGCCAGCCGTCCAGTTAATCGCTGGATGTCCTTTATGCTCCTTGGTGGAGCCATGTCTGCAAGAGTATTGATCTTCTCTGGGTCTTTCTCAATCCCCTGTTGGGAGACGATGAAACCCAGGAATTTACTGGAGGCTACTCTGAAGACACATTTAGCCGGGTTCAGCTTCATGTGAAGCTTACAGAGCACCTCGAACGACTCTACCAGGTCGCGGATGTGGTCGCCGGTGACCTTGCTCTTAACGAGCATGTCGTCGACGTAGACCTCCATGTTACGACCAATTTGTTTCTCGAACATTCTGTTGACCAACCGTTGGTAGGTTGCTCCAGCGTTTTTATGTCCAAAAGGCATTACGTTGTAGCAGTAAGTGCCCTGATCGGTCATGAACAAAGTGTGCTCATCGTTCTCTGGACTCATTCGGATCTGGTTGTAACCCGAATAGGCATCCATGAAGCTGAATAGCTCATATCTGGCCGTTGAGTCAACCAGTAGGTCGATCCTGGGCAAGGAAAAACTTTCCTTTGGGCAGGCCTTGTTAACGTCGTTAAAATCGACACACATCCGCCATTTTCTGTTGCTTTTCTTTACTAAAACGACATTAGGGAGCCAGTCCGGATATTGGACTTCTCTAATGAAGCCTGCATCCAACAGCTTCTTCACCTCCTCTCGGATGGCGATCAACTTTCCAACGGAGTGGTTCCTCCGCTTTTGCCTGATGGGTTTTCTGTCGGAGTCAAGCCCCAACTTATGAACCATAATTTCTACTGGGATTCTAGGCATGTCAACTGGATTCCAAGTAAATAGGTCAGCATTTTTTCACAGGAACACAATCAGTTCATCGCGTAGTAGTCCGATGAGTGAGCCGCCGATTTGTACACACTTTTTCAGGTCCTCCGGATCCAGTAGGATTAGATCGGTGGCTTCATCGGACTGCGCTTGCTGAAGGGAGGCCTCGTCTCGATGGTTAAGTTCCCCAGTTGTTCTAGTGCTACCACTAGGGGCAACCTGCGACATATAACAGGTTCGTCCGGTAACTTGGTTGTCCAGCACCTCTCCGACATGGAATTGAGGTGACCGCCCCGAACGCTGTTAAGTAAGGTCTGCCTAGTATGGCGTTATATACTGAGGGTAAGTCGACCACCAGGAAGGTGTGAGTTTGACTTGTTATTTTCAGATACGTGACCAAGGTGACCTCCAACTGGATGGTCCCTTGAACGGGCACAACCTCGTTGTCGAGGCCGTATAATGGGCCTTCGGCAGGTTTTAATTGATTCCTTTTTAAGCCTAGTTTAAAAAATGCATCCAAGTAAAGCAACTCTCTCAAACTTCTATTATCAACGAACACTCGTTTCAGTTGGTAGTCGATGCTACCATCCGAAAAGAGCGTGGTTACAACGAGGGGATCAGCATGGGGGAATACAACGTGAGCTAAGTCATCGTCACTAAAACTGATGGTATTGTCCGTTGTGCGCTGCTTCTTCCTCCCAGTCTGCTGTTCCTTGCTCCCGGATGGGTTTTTAGCAGGTCGAGTGGTGACCATGTTAACCACCCCTACTGTAACCCGATTTCGGGGAGGAGTCCGTTCCTGCCCCTCTCCATCAGCCGCTCCAGAACCCTGTCCGGAGCTCCTGATGTACTTGGTAAGGTGCTCTCTGCGAATCAGCTCTTCGATCTCCCTCTGTAGAGTCTTGCAGTCCTCCGTCGCATGCCCAACAGAGCGGTGGAAGTCATAGTACTTAGACTGGTTTCCAGATTCCTTTTTCAGTGGTTTTGGCCACTTCAAGAACTTATTCCTGCGTATCTACATGAGGACGTTAGAGCGGTGTCCATCAGAGGCGTGAAGCTAGTGAACCCGTAATCTCTACGCTTTGGTGGCCCAGACCTGTGCTGCTTCCTGCGGGGGTGATCACTGCCGCTGTACTTTCTTTTTCCCTCTACAGGGAAGGATTGAGGCTGATCTGTCCGCTCTAGGCATTTTGCCTCGTTGGCCTCTTCTACCGCAGCGTAAGCCCGTGTGATGGACTCCGCTTCCCGGAAGGTTTGAGGATTCTTGTGGGCCAGGTGCTTAAAGAAATCGCTGTAGGTCCGCACGGAGATAAAACTTTCCAGCTTCATCTCGTCCGTGATCCGAGGAATCCGTCTGGCTTCAGCCACAAAACGATCCAGGAATCACCGTGGGTTCTCTCCCAGTTTCTGCTTAATGTGGGAGAGATGCCACGGCTGCTTCTCTTCCCGTCGGCTCGAGGCGTACTGAGCCAGGAAAAGATACATGAGGTCACAGAAGCTGCTGACAGTGCCTGAAGGGAGGTGATGGAACCAGATTCGGGCATCTTCCTTCAGTGTGAGCGGGAAGTAGCGGCACATCACTGAGTCTTCCAGCCCTTGTAGACTCAGATGGGTGCGAAAGTGATCGAGGTGGTCAACCGGATCACTGCTTCCATCGTATGAGTCAAGGGATGGCATCTTGAACTTTGTAGGGAGTGGACGGCTCAGGATCTCCGCTGTGAAAGGAGATCGGTCCAAATTGACGGCGTGCTCCTCGTCTTGGAACACGCGGTTCAAGATTTTGTCCACTCGCAGATCTGCGCGAGTGGCGTTTGCTGATCTTTTAGAGTTGAGGTAAGTCCTTAACTCTGTCTTTTCCCTGGAGGGTCCTTAACCCAACAAAAGTTATGACAACAGTCGTAATTGGGGCTCGACGTGCTCAACCCACTACCCATTGCACCGCAGATGCCAAGCGCTGCATTGGTCTGGGTCACCTGAGGTAGTATCAGCCGACAATGGAACCTGACCACTAGCCAACAGGCTACCTAATGCGGTAATAGCGTGCTACCCAACCAATTCATGGAAAAGGATAAAGTCGCACGGAGCGTAGGGGCCATAGGCTAGATTGTCACGGGCCCGGGATATTACATAGGTCGCCTACCAAAGCACCCCGACGACCCTCTGAAGCAGTGCACGCCAGGGCGGTGAGCCGGTCACAAAAGCACCATTCATGTGCCGACAATGATTCCACACCGAATCCAGGTAAGTCTTGTATACACCATACCACTTGCTTGAATAATGTTTCCATTAATAGGATAGTAATATTATCTGCTCATAGAGTGATTACATTACACTGCATAAAATCATGCGACATAAATTGTCTGTAAGTCGGGCAGATTTTTACTTGCTTGTAATTAAATCTTGGTCATCTAGACGGCTCATGAGTAGTCAAATTAAACCCTGATCATTCAAGTGGCCCACGAGTGGTCAAATTAAACCCTAATCATCCAGGCGGCCCATGAGTGGTCAAATTAAACCTTGGTCATTCAAACGGCCCGTAAGCGGTCGAATTAAACCTCAATCCCGCCACCTAGCAGCCCATGTGCGGTCGAACTCAAAACCTTAGGAGCCTTTTCAGCATGCGTGCAGCGACCTTCTCCCGAAGAAGAGAGTACCATCAGTCAACGACAATCAGCGGACTAGGACCAGACGCATGAAAGTAACGACGTCCTCAAGTAGGACCGAGCATTGATGGTACATGCGGGTGACAGCCTAGGCTATCAAAAGCCCAGTAATGATAACTTCAAAGCTTAGCCGGCAACCTCATGTTCTTAGTGCCACGACCTCCTCTTGGCAGGGGCAAGCACAACCAACCAGACGCATTCGTCAAGGCCAAAAGGCTTAGATGACAACCGTGTCTCCTCAGGACCACGATTTCCTTTCACGGGAACGATCAAAATCTAGCCCAAATCATCGCCAGTAGCCCTGATACTCCACTAGAAAGCAAAGAGGCATCCTCGAAGAGGGAGTCACTGAGATCGAGATCCCGGGCTTGGCCGTGGCACAATATTGACCCATTTGCTTGACCCGAGAGCTAAAGGATCCCCAATTCCAGTAACTGAGTTCGCTGGAGTCTCCTCACTCACAATCCCTTTGGCTGACTCGCCAACAGTAATGTACGACGAGAAGAACCCTTCTAGGGAACGCAATGTGCATCCTATTGTCACAGCTCGGACGATCAACTATCTTAAAGCTAGTCGCTTCCCGACCATTTGTAGCGCATCCTTACAGTTAGGAGATCTAATCTCAAGGCTATGATCTTCCCTCTGCACACACCTAGATCTTGCCTAAGACTGGGATGGCTTGCGGACGGATCCAGTCAACCAGCATTTTCATCTCCGCTCTGCTTTCTGAATTCGAGAACTTTGCCTGTCAACAAATCCGATCAACAAGCATTTTTGTCTCCGCTCTGCTCTCCAGATTAGAGGACTTTGACGGTCAACAGATCCGATTAACTAGTATTTCCATCTCCGCTATGCTCTCCAGATTCGAGCACTTTGTCGGTCAACGGATCCGGTCAACCAGCATTTTCATCTCTGCACTGCTCTCCGGATTCGAGCGCTTCGCCGGTCAACAAATCTGATCAACCAATATTTTCATCTCTGCTTTGCTCTCTGAATTCGAGCACTTCGTCGATCAACGGATTTGGTTAACCAATATTTTTGTCTACGCACTGCTCTCCTGATTCGAGCACTTCGCCGGTCAACGGATTCAATCAACTAGCATTTTTGTCTCCGATTTGCTCTCCGGATTCGAGCAATTCACTGGTCAATGGATCCGGTCATCCAACATTTTCATCTCCTAATTGCTCTGCAAATTCAAGCACTTTGCCAATCATCGGATCCGGTCAACCAACATTTTCGTCTCAACTCTGCTCTCCGGATTTGAGCACTTTATTGGTCAACGAATCCGATCAACCAGCATTTTCGTCTCCACACTGCTCTCCGGATTTGAGCACTTTGCCGGTCAATGGATCATGTCAACTAGCATTTTCATCTCCGCACTGCTCTTCAGATTCAAGCACTTCGCCGGTCAACTAATCTAATGAACCAGCATTTCTATCTTCAGTTTGCTCTCCAGATTCGAGCACTTCGCCGGTCAACGGATCCGATTAACCAGCATTTCTATCTATGCACAGCTCTCCAGATTCGAGCACTTCGTCGGTCAACGGATCCGATCAACCAACATTTTTGTCTCCAATTTGCTCTTTGGATTCGAGCACTTCACCGGTCAATGATCCGATCAACTAGCATTTTCGTCTCTGCACTGCTCTGCAAATTCAAGCACTTCACTGCTCAACGGTTCCGATCAACCAGTATTTTCATCTCTGCTTTGCTCTCCGAATTTGAACACTTTGTCGGTCAACAGATCCGATCGACTAGCATTTCCATCTCCACACTGCTCTCCGGATTCGAGCGCATCGCCAGTCAATGGATCCGGTCAACCAACATTTTCGTCTCCGCAATGCTCTCCGGATTCGAGCGCATCGTTGATCAATGGATCCGATCAACCAACATTTTCGTCTCCGCACTGCTCTCCGGATTCGAGTGCATCACCGGTCAATGGATCCGCTCAACCAACATTTTCGTCTCCGCACTACTCTCCGGATTTGAGCACTTTGTCGGTGAATGGATCCAATCAACCAGCATTTTCGTCTCCACTTTGCTCTCTGGATTCGAGCACTTCGCCGGTCAATGGATTCGGTTAACCAGCATTTTTGTCTCCACACTTCTCTCCAGATTCGAACACTTTGCCGATGAACGGATCCAATCAACCAGCATTTTCATTTTCGCTCTGCTCTCCAGATTCAAGCACTATTCGATCAACCAGCATTTCCATATTCGCATTATTCTCCAGATTCGAGCACTTTGCCGGTCAACAGATTCGGTCAACCAGCATTTTTGTCTCCGCACTGCTCTACGAATTCGAGCACTTTGCCAATTAACGGATCTGATCAACCAGTGTTTCCGTCTTTGCCTTGCTCTCCGGATTCGAACACTTTGCCAGTCAATAGATCCAGTCAACAAAGATTTTTAACTCCACACTGCTCTACGGATTCGAGCAATTTGGTCAATGAGTCCGGTCAATTAGTTTTTTCGTCTCTGCAATGCTCTCCGGATTCGAGCGCATTGGTTAACAAAACTGGCAATCCATATTTTCAGCTCTAATCCGCTCTCTAGATCAAGAAATGTGGTGAACCGAGGTGGTCAACCTTCCATCCTCTCTCCACAGTCAAGCTTTCAAGTCAATGAATCCAGGTCAAGCATGAGGGGACAATATGACCAGTCTCGTCCCATCATGAACATGTTGGAGGCCAAAAATTAGATCCATCAGCATAGGAGGCTAGTAATGGGTAAAACAACCATTGGCCCAGGGGGCCAGGCCCACAGTAGGCTCACAATCCAACGTAATTCTTTCAAAATGAAGAGTCCCATATTACTTTTGGAGGAATAGTATATCTGTAAATCCCAATATAAAAGCAAGCACCCTCAAACTTTGAAGTACAAGCTCAAAGAAGTTCGAAGAAACTCTAAAAGCTCCACATAGCTTGGAGAAGGGCATAGCCGTTGCTAGCTAATCTCCAGCGAGAGCATATTGGCGGCCAGGAGGCCATCGGCCCTCCTCCAGTCCAGAGGCCGCCCACTCTCTGCCAACCAGGCACCAGCAAGGAGGCCCTCAACCCTCTACCTGTAGGCCATCGGCCTTCTACTAGCCAAGAGACCCTAAGTCCTCCTTTAGTCCGGAGGCCATCGGCCATCTGCCCGCAAGGAGGCCCCCAGCCCTCCACCTAGGGGCCCTCCGCCACACTGGAGGCCTTCAATCCACCTCTCGTCCGGAGGCCATCTCCCATGGGCTAACAAGGAGGTCCTCAGCCCTCCGCCAATCAAGATGTCGTCTGAAGGCTATCAGCCTTCCGCCCGCCAGGAGGCCCTCAACCCTCCGCCAGCCCGGAGGCCTTCAGCCCTCCTCCCGTCCAAAAACCGTCAGCCCTTCTCCTGTTCGGAGGCTCTCAACCTTTTTCCCGCTAGGAGGCCTTCAACCCTCCTCCCGTCCAGAAGCCATTAGCCCTCCTCTAGACCCAGAGGCCCTTTGGCCCACCTCCAGCCAGGATGCCCTCCGCCCTTCGTCCCAAGAGCCTTTCATCCTAGAGCCACGAGCCCTCCATCCTGGAGTCAGGAGCACTCTGTCTCGGAGTCAAGAACCTTTCGTCCTAGGAGCCCTTCGTCCTGGAACCACGAGACCTCCATCCCAGAGACAGGAGCCATCCGTTTCGGAGCAAGGAGCCCCCAGTCGAAGCAAGGAGCCCCCCAGTCGAAGCAAGGAGCACTCCGTCTTGGAGCCATGAGCCCTCCGTCCTAGAGCCACAAGTCCTCCATCTCGAAGTCAGAAACTCGTTGTCCAATAGTCAACCCTCCGTTCAGATAAAAAGAATATTGACCCACCAGTGAAGTTTAGTCCTTCTTCTCTAAACCACCCCTCTGCGGGCATACTTCTAAGCCGTCCCTCTATCAGGCACACTTCTAGGCCGCCCTTCACGGGTGCACCTTTAGGCCGCCATCGGCAGGCACACCTCTATGCCACCTCTTTACCGAACGCATTCAAACCCTCCACCGCCATATGTACATATGCATTCATCGCATCCTCCTAACATCTTTCTATTCTCTGAAATTTTTTTTTTATTTGAACGTCAGAGAATATACGATGGGAGCAGTTCCCACCGTCTTCTGACCTCCTATTTGTAGTTTATGGTGTGTAGGTTTCAGGTTGATAGCGACAGAGACCGAACACTCTCCAATTCGACCCATAGGGAATGAATGGAAGGCTTCCTAATCCGTACGACAACCCAATAATCAAAGATGCATCAATTACCAATGGAGACATGAAAGACAGAAAAAAATATAAAAAAATTATGTACTTTTAATTTTTAATTTCAAATTATATTCTTGATTTTTTAGTCTATAATCTATTTTATACAAAAGAAATTCGAGTCATACACTGATTCACATTTGCATAACTCGGCAAGACTCGGCACAACCTGTCAGATACAGTCAACAAGGTAGAATTTTCTTATTCAACAAATTTATTTTTGACGAATAATTTAGGATTTTAGTAATGCGCATTAAGAGAGAAAACGGTGCAAATTCTTAAGCAGTAATAAATTTTGCCATCAGAGTTGAATTAACTGGGAAGTTGGAGTGCGAAAGAAGTACGGATTACAAATTAGGGTTCCACCATCACAACAGACTTATGAATATATATATACAACATTACTCTCCTAACCTTCAAAATGCATCGAGCCTCATCCATCTTATTACTTTTATTTATTTAACCTAAAAATTAAAAAAAGATAATATTAGAGTAAGTATTTTTTTGATTTAATAAAATAAACTTGAATCTAATGATCGCAATCTAGACTTGAATTTGTATATGTACCTCCTCTGAATACCAAGATCATTTGACTTGATCTTTTATTTTTCTGGGTATTTGGCTATTTTGAGTAATGAGATAATCATACAATTGATGAACCAACAGTAATTGCATTCAAAATCATCTCAAAGTTTTCTAACCAAAATGAGAATAATCTGTAATATTTCGGATCTCTATTTAAATTATTTTAATATTAATTATAATTTTGAGTAATTTGGATATAGTATAAAATTTTAAAAGTTAATTGAATTAGTTGGGCTGACGAGTGAGGTGCGCCCGTGCTGTCACTCGAGTATCGATTTGGATTATACAATAAAATAAAAGAATATAAATATATAATAAAATAAAAAAGGGGGGATCAGAGAAGCAGGAGAGAGAAGGGAAAAGTAGAAAACAGAGGAAAGGAGGAGGAGAGAGAGAAGAAGGGAGGAGAGGATTTCGCATGCGGCTGAGCGGCACAGCGGAGGAGAAGAAGGAGAAAGAGTGGCAGGTGGTGGCGCATGCGGAGGAGAGGTCGTGTAGTGAGATGCGCGCGACAGGAGAGAAAAAGAGGAGTTTTTGCGCTAGGACAGAGTAATGGTAGCGGCGGCGCATGGCAAAGAGGGAGAGCACCCAGAAGGTCGACAATGGCTAGTAGATCGACATGGTTGTGGCAGGTCGACGCGACAGTGGTTGAGAAACGCGGAGGACAGAGAGACCGCACGGGTAGAGAGAGAAGCATGTCGGTAGGAGAGAGAAAATTCCTCACTCAGGTGCTTTGGAATATCCTTTCTTCAGATCTGTAGAGTATAAGGTCAAGACAAGTATTTATAACCCATATTTTTTGTTTGATTTAATATCTAATATATTGTTGATACTGTTTAAGTTTTTTGCTAATATGTTTATATTTTTATATACCTGATTTATTTATTATGGACATACATGTATGATCATTGCTTGATTTGGAGGTTTCTGGTATGGGCTTTATGATTTTAGAGAGTTTACTATTTTTTAAAAAATTGAAAAATTTTATCGAATATTGTATATATTTATACCAGTATGTGTATATGAAAATATGCACAAAACTTGTATAGGTCGTATATTTTCACATACATGTGTCAAATTATGATCACAATATTTAGATTTATTATTGAATATTCCGGTCAGCTCCTGACGGAGAGATTTATTATTTAAAAATCTATTTCTACCGGTAGAAAAGATATAGAGTAGTGACCCTTATCATTTAGATGATTTGATATGATCTTATAATATATTCGGACGTCCTAATATATCTGACAAATTTTAAAATTATACCCAAATTTACATATGATAAAATATACTAAGCAACCTTACCTATGGGAGATAGAGTTCATGGATGGCCAAACATATTAACCTAATTTGTATTTAATATGGTTTAAGGTTATTAGGAGTATATGTAACCCTTTTTTAAACTAATCTTTAAATAATCAAAACTCAACTTTGGTATATGATTTGTATTTTTGTATAGATTTGTATTGGATTTTGGATTTTAGATTTGGATTTGAGATTTACTAAATTTCCCCACATATGGGTTTTGATGTGTTTCGTACAAATAATTTTGACTATATATTTTGATCCAAACCTTTAAACTAATTGTCACAGTGTTATTTTGACTTTTGCACACACTTGAATCATCCGACCATCGAATTTTATCCCAAATCACGAGCTAATTGGGTTTTGGACTTAGACGTGGATTAGATATCAACTTATTGGAATCGGTCTGGATGACTTTTATTATATATATATACGTTCCGATGAGAACTATTTTTTGATTAGATATTTATTTTGAATTTAGATGTTTGATATGAGTATGAGATTACTATTAAATTTTAGATCTTAAACTTCTATTAGATTTATTATATCGGCGATTTGATTTTATTCTATTATTTAATTAGATATTTATCCATTTGATCATCCCTCTAATTTATTGAACTTATTTTATTTTAATATGATACTTGTTAGAATTTAGACTCATATTTTATATTATGTCCCTTCAAAGTAGAAGATTCGAATGTGCTGTAAGAGTAAAGATGTACTTTGTCAGCTATTTATCCGTTTTGGTGAGTTTTAGTTTAATTATGACTTAAATTTGTATTTGATTTGTGGTTGGATTTTGGAACAGGCCGGGTTTAGGCTTATGGCTATATTTTGGAAGTAGTTAAGATATTATGTTATATTTGATTATGAATTTAGTTAAATTATTACTTTTCTTACGATGATTGTAGAGTAGTTCATATATAGATTATCTCGACAGTTGTCCGATAAGATTTTATATGAGTTTTAATTTATCAGGTCCTGTATATTTTGTTTGTCCCACCTAAAATATAAAATATAAAATTTTATAAATTATAACTAATTAATTAAATTGACATATTTGGGTCAAATTTGTGATAGAAATATCATCAGAAAAAAGTCATAAAGAGAGGTAGCTTAGGTCATTCTGGATAAATAGATGATTAAATATTTTGGCATGATAAATACTGCCTTTGGCAAATAGTAGATAATTTGAGTTGTGGAGGTTTCAATTTAAATTAGAAGGTTGAGTTGTGGAGTCATGGGCTTGGATCGGAAGGATGATCATAATGAGTGGATTGATATAGCGATAGAAGGAGAATTTTGTTTAGTTTCTGCGGTTATGTGGAGTCTTTGTTGGAGTTTTGTGATTTTGGAAGAGAAATAGTGGCCCTAGATTATACTGGTCTAAAATTTTACGGGGTAGAATGAGGTTTTGGTCAATAGAGAGGTAGGTGATGGATCTGGTCGATCTAAAATCTTGTGGGATAGAAGAAAATTTTGGACAGTAGAAAGGTTGGTGATGGAATGGGTTGGTCCAAAATCTCTCGATGTAGAAGAAAATTTTGACCGGCAGAGAGGTCAATGGTGGAGTGGATGTGATGAAGGGCAAGAATAAAAGTATTTGTGTTGGATCGTGATAGTTTGTGATCCCAGATAAGTTGATATGTGATAAATGATAGGCGAATAGTTGCAGTTAAGCCGATGGTAAGACTGCCAACACCATATCTTTGGCAAAGAAAATGAGTAGATCACTTGGAATGTCTCTTCAGAGCCATCCAATAAAATTAGAACGAAACAGAGAAGATTAGTATGGCCTCTGTGCATGGATGACACGTACAAAATGAGAAGTGATCATTGTGTCTGAGTGAAGGAAAAAAGACTCATCTAGATTGAAAGTTGCGGATAAGATAAAGAAGATTATGCCAAGTCAACTTATTTTTCTTCACAAGGGAGCAAGGATGGAAGGAGGACATGGCTTGGTCCATGGCGTTGCAATTTCTTTTGTCTTCTTTTGAGCAAAACGTTGTGGAGTCAATGGTGAACAACCTATACCAAGAGAAGAACAAGGAGTATAGGTCTAATTTTGTTAGCAGCAATGATGCTGACTGTGTAAGGGTTTGAAGTTATAGGAGTGAAAGGGAGACTCAACGATTGCCTATTCCCACTCATCGTTGTGATCGAATGAATAATTATCTACGTAATTCCTTCATCATTGAAAAATCCTTGAACAAAGGGCTCAAGGTTTGGCTTCCTAAGGCAACATTCAGGAAGAAATTTAAGAATTTAAAATATCTATTTAATAGGATGGTAGCTGAAGATTTCAAGATTCAATTTAGAAGTAGTCGGTGCCATTTTGACTCTGGACCTATGCCGAGGATCTGGATCAGGCTTTGTTGATCAAGTAAGAGTATCTCCAGGAGAAGTCTTTCTAGAATAAATCAAAATATTGAAGTCAGAACTCAAAAGGTAAATGTGTTTCTCCTCCAAAAGATAAGATAAAGGAAAGTTGGATAAAGCAAAGCCTTCTTCCCCGAGATTTCAGTTTGTAAGGTTAGCCTGTAAATTTGAAAAAAGAAGTATGCGGGACAAGTTTGCTTTTGTTAGAATGGAGTCTACTTTAATTGCGGTCAAATATGCCATTTGTCAAAAGATCATTCAAATCTCAGGTGCCGGATTCCAGACGTCTGGGTAGAAGTTAGATTGTTCTAGGCAAAGTAATTGCAATTACAACTCATGATGCTAGAGCCGATTCCTCAGTCATGGAAGGCTATTTTGATAAGACTGTTTTATTCTGTATTCCGAGATATTAGTCCTCTAAATTTTAAGAAGGGATCAATAAGAAGGTTTCAGGGTTGATCTTGGCGTTGCATGCGAACATCTGTTCAGTGATGGGTGCTGAGCTTATTAGGTATATATGGTCACCTCCAGAAGTTATTCTGTAATCATTGAAGACATTTTGATTATCTGTGAGTTTGAAGATATTCTTCTAGGGGATTCAACCGGATTGTTCTCGAATCAGGAGATCAAATTTGCTATTAATGTTATACTTGCATTTGCTCCTACTTCAAATACTCCGTATAGGATAGTCATATCTGAGCTAAAGAATTCAGAATAGCAATTGCAAAATCTATTGAAAAAGGTTTTGTTTGGCCAAGTGTCTTGACGTGGAGTATTTTTGTGCTCTTGGGTGAAAAAGAATGGGTTGATGGGTTTATGCATAAATTATTTGGGAATTGAATATGTATCATGTAATATCTCAGATTTTTGTTCGGATTAATTTAATATTAATTATAATTTTAGACAAATTTGGCGTGATAAAATTAATTAAACATTGAGAAATTTTGGGATGATGTTGGGATCGGTTGGGTTGGCGCTCGGGGTGTGCCCGTGTTGTCGCCCAAATATTGATTCGAATTTTAGAATAAAAGAAAATAAAAATAAAATATAT
>JAOVVI020009374.1:0-13646 GCA_028571085.2 Nepenthes alata
CCTTAAGAAATATTCGTTCTTTTCTAATAGGGTTACTTTCCTTAGCTCCATAGTTTCCCCTAATGGAATTTTCTACTAACCCTGTAAAGATCCAGGCAACCATAGAATGGTTTGTACCCAAACCCACCCAAGATGGTTAAAATTTTCAAAGTTTAGCTAAATTTTATCGTCGGTTTATTAAGAGATTTAACACAATTATAACTCCTCTCATTAAGTGAATGAAGAAAAATGAATTCCATTGGTCTTCTGATACTTCCAAAACCTTCAAGAGTATAAAAAAGAGGATGACGACAAACCCTATCATACAGCTCCCTAATTTCTTTAAGATATTTGAAATAGAGTATGATACGTCCAGTGTAGAATGAAATAGAGTATGATACAGCTCCCTAATTTCAGTCAAGAGTGTCATCCTGTTGCCTATTTTAATGAAAAGTGGGACTTTATTATCTTCTTACTTTATATTGATGATATGCTCTTTGTAAGATGAAATACATCGTCGATGAGCAAATTAAAGAAGCAACTAAGCAAGTCTTTTGCTATGAAAGATTTGAGGCCAATAAAGCAAATTCTCGGTAAAAGAATTTTCCGAGACCGGAAGAGGAAGAAGTTATAGATGTCTCAAGTGAGCTACGTTCGAAAAGTGCTTCAAAGATTTAGCATGGAAAAGTTTAAATCGATTAATACTCCTCTCGTCAATCAGTTTAAGTTAAGCACTTGATAAAGTTCTTTTATAGACAAAGATAAGGCCATCATGAAACGAATTGCTTATACTTCGGCGGTTGGTAGTTTAATGTATGCCATATGTGTATGAGGCCTGATATAGCTCCTATGGTTAGAACTATTTTCCGATTTCTTTCCAATCCTAAAAGGGACATTAGTCCACTATAGAGTGGATTCTCAAGTATCATCGGAGTACTTCTAGAGTGTGTTTGCATTTTGACAATAGCAAGCCTGTTTGATCAAGTTTACTAATGCTGACATGGCAGGCGACATCGAAAGTCTACCTCGGGATATTTAATCAATTTTTTTTAGAGCAGAAGTATCTTGGTAGCCAAGGCTACAAAAATGTGTTGTACTACTCTCTATCACTGGAATTGAATTTATTGCAATGACATAAGCTAGTGAGGAAATGTTACTGATGAAGTTTATTCGAAAACTCAACTTCAAGTAAGATTTGTACATGTTTCTTTGGGACAATCGAAGTGTCATTTATTATTTCATTCTAGATCAAAGTACATTAATATGAGATATCATTGGTTGAAAAATGTTCTTTATTAGAAGTTCTTATTGCTTGATAAAGTTAAAACCAACAATAAAAGGTTGGATATGATGACTAAAGAAGTACAAAGAGCAGAACTTAAAGTGAGTCGAGACATTGATCGGATGATGATAGCTCCTATAAGGTTGTGAGGAAAAATTTATTTGAATGGTTTACTCCCTTATAAGTCATATGCCATTTTGTACATGTATACTTTAGCTATTGTTGAACCATGGCTAATGCATGCTTGATAGATAAACGTGCACAACTTAGATAGAAGGTTCATGCCTGATGCATGCCTGTTAGGCCCATGTGTGCGAGTTAGATAGAGTGATTGTGCATGATACACACATAAAGGGCACATGTGCACCTTTGAACGCCAAATATAATTATAAGTATTTTAGCCTATTCCTAGAGCAGTTATGTGAGTCATTTTAAAAAATATTTTGAGCATCGAATTAAAAGGGGGAAAGGGTAGAGAAGGAAGAGATTTTGTCAATTGGACTTTAAATCATGTCCTAATATTTACCATCATAGGATATGTTGTTTTTGTCATTGTTAAGAAGATTTTACCAGTGGTTTAGTTCCAATTGTTCCCTCATTATTCATTGCTCAATTTCCTATATTTTGTGGTGAATCCAAATGTTATTTAGTGATTTATTATAACCAGACTCATATATAGTGAAGATATTTCAGATGCTAAGTCTCATGATTTTTCTCCCCATTCTCAAAAGAAGTTTTCCAAGTAAAAAAATTATGTGTTCCTTTTTCACTTTGAATATGTATTATTATCTTGCTTCCTCACAAATTTAAACCAATAATTTGATCATTGATCCTTGTAGAGATTGGTTCTTGACTTTATAGAACAAAATTTTGGTGGACTGATCCCAACATGAACTGTACTAGGTCGCACTTTTTACTATAATTCAAATTATCTCCACCAATTTTTTATGACGGTTGGAAACAAATATAAATAGAGAGAGAGAGAGAGAGAGAGCCTCACATTCCAACTACTTAAGATGCAGCTAGATGAATTATTTTTCCATGAAATTTTACTTAATATAGGAAATGTCCTTGGTTTTCTCAGAGGTAGCACATCTCTTGTAATTATTTAAACACAGGATATGTCATCTATGCCATCCTTCCCAATTTGTTTAATATAGTCTATGATTATGCAATAATTGAATTATTACCAAAAATAAATGAAGCATACCAAAGGCCTCCATATACTTTGGATCTCTTGGTGATTTACAATCTGCATTAAATGAAAATAATAATCATATATAAGAATCACTTCACTGAAATTTAGGCCTTAAAGTAACAAGGGTTACACTTTACTATCAGCATAAGCGTGAGTGCACTTACAAAAAAGTGCAGTGAAAATCTAAATTACCCAACATCTAAACCACATTCTAAGGAAACTGTAAAAGAGTCTCAAACATTACAAATATTACAAGAGAACTTGAAGTAGGAATTGAGTGCTTAGCCAAGGAACATCTTCTCTTTTTCTGGTTTTTTTCCTTTTCTTTTGATCTTTTGGTCTGGCCTGTAACTATTTTACAACACTTGGCTTATTTTCAACCATAAACCTAATTAGACCCCTCATGTAAAATATGATCAATTTCTCACAAAGTTTCAGCCAATCCCACCTTTTCCATAGGTAAAATGGGGAAGGAGGTCAGTGAGAAATAAACCCAAGCCGCTTCGCATGGGTCAAGACAAGAGTGTAGCCCACTCCCCCGCATCCTTTCTTTCCCTTAGATGCAGAAATTAAACCAAAGTGCGTATAGACAGGCAGATGATAAAAAATCAAAAATCAAAGTGATGCACAGTGATGATGGGAGGTGGTGATCACATAAGAAATATTGAGGGAGGATTTGGTTTGCTTGTGTTAGAGTATAAACCTATTCTTGGACTTTCACCTAATAGTTTAAGATTTTGAGTTTATTAGTTTTTTAACATAGTATCGGAGCCTTCATGATCAACAATTTATGAGTTTTATTTCCAAAATCTCCCTTGTTTTATAATTAATTTACAATATAAGATATGAAGTTAGTTTATATGTTTAATCCACATTTCTTTGTATATGCTGATCTCTTGACAGTTTGTAAACATGATATTATTTAGCATGGTTCACTTGCATAAACGCGCTTAAAAGTTTTAGTCTAGGATGACTTGAAATACCAACTTAAGAATAAACCTATAACTACCCCCCCCTCCTCAAAAAAAAAAAAACAGGTGACTGAAGGTGGCTTTTCCAGCTATATGGATTAGTCAAGCATAACTCAAAGTCAATTGTAAAATGACTCAGAATCAATCATAAAAGGATGTCATCTGCATCTGTATATGTTTATCATATCACATCCATATAGGTACATATTAGGCTTCCTCAGTGTCGTCACCCAATCAACTGAAAATGGAGATTATAGGTGCATTAGACAAGCATAAAGATAATTTATATGTGCAGAAACAGATCATAATGACAGATTGAGGACTACAATATACCAGACGCAGCAGGCATGAGAGACTAAGCTAGGCTAAATGAAAGCAGCTAATAATTCACACCTGAGATGCTCACTCTAGCAGAATTTGGACGTCGCTGTTGGGCAAACACAAATGCAACAGATTCTTCAACCTTGAAAACAGTATTCATTAGATATATGTGCATATACATCAGCACTTGCCACTAAAGACACGTACATGATGCAGAAAACTGTGGAAGAAAACAAAGAAACAACATTTGGCTCAAGGAATGCCAAAGAGGAACAAAGATAAATAGCATAAACTTGAAAGATACCTTCAGGGAAGCAAGTTCCTTCAGGCCCATCTCAACTGAAAGCATGCTCTCTATATTTCCTTCTCCAGTGAGATCATTCCAGTCTTGGACAAGCTTGCTTCTGCTCTCCTGATCTTCGTCACCTGCTTAATCTTAGAAATAAACAGCATGGAAGAGTAAAGATCTGAAAAAGATGCACTAATGGAATGATAAGATGTGATCGGATCGGAAGAACCGAAATGTCCCTCCTTAAAGGAGATGAAAAGTGAGCAGTAATAAACAATAAAAGATTACTGGCCTTTCTCCCAGCTTTCTTCTTTAGCCTTTTGTCCAGCAGAAATTACAACTTCAAAGGGAAGAGGTGCTAAAGATGACCAGTATTCATGCTTTGACACTGCAATATCTGCACAGATACCTATAAAGCATGAAAGGAGCCATGAGAAATCACAGAACAGATAAAATGAAGCAGATATTGTGTAAGCTACAGAAGGTAGACACAACAAGCAGGGATCAAACAGCAAGTATAGATCCCCCTATTTTACGCATCTGTGCAGCATGAAGCAAACTGCAAGTGATTCAAAGGAGGATGCATAATAGAGTAGCCAAATGTACTAGACTACCAACATTGCAAGCTTTAAAGAAAGTTATATGCATGCAACTTTACCTTTACAATGCTGAGAGACTATTTCCAATTATTTGAACTCATAACCTCAAGATTATAATAGAACAATTTTACTGTCATAGTAAGATACACCCTCAAGATTCAAAAAAAAAAAAAAACGGAATAAAGAGGATACATAATATACTTAGGAATACGTATCATGAGGATATCAATCTGGATAGTTCAAGACAGATATTTTAAGGACCTTTAAAGAAATGCAGAAACCTAAACTTTCTGGTCATCCTACACATTATCCAAAATTGCAAGTGGAAACAGCAAGAGAAACACCTACTCACTTTCATGGGACAAAAAAACCATAATTGAATATTTATGTCACCAACCTTTTTTTTTTGGGGTGGGGGAGGAGGGGGTGATGATGATAGTAAACATATTACCATACTGGGAAGCCAAGCCCCAAAATCGTGCAAGCCAACACCTCTTGAGAACAACTTCCTCCTGTCATGCCCAATGTCAGTTGGAAATATTTCCTAATAGTAAGTTGTGGCTTCATGTTCAAGCAATGTACAAAGTACAAACCATCTCTTTCTGTGTCAAAATCATTCTCTGTGTCATCAAATGAAGAGCTTTGACCTCAGATTCAGCTCCATGGAGCTGTGCAGCAGCTGCTTTAGCCTCTTGTTTTGCGTTCTGATTCAGCAGGAAACTAATGCATCAAATCAACCACTATGCAGCAGCAGAAACTGCAGCTAAAAACCAGCAACAAGTAACAATAAGTTGAAAAGGGCAGGAGTACATATATAACAAGTAGACATTTCACCTCAACTTCAGAACGGAGAGTTGTAATTTCCACGTCAATTCCATCCTTAGATTGTTTTGCATCTTTAAGTGCAGCCTGTGATAGAAGACACGCTTAATCACTTAATCACTTTGTGAAAATATCTGGACTGAAGCCTCCAACAAGAAACAGAAAGCCTAACAGTTTTCATAGTTCAACGGGTCCAACACAGTAACAAGATATGAAGTCGAAGTTTTGTACTTGCCAATGCAAATAAATATTTTAAACAACACAAGATTCACAAAAAGGGAAAATGCAATGCCCAGAAACATAAACAAATGAAAATTGAATATATCCTCAAGTTTCTGAACTACCTCTCTCTGACGCAGCGCAGCTTCCTTTCTGCAGGTGGTTGTAAAACATGCATAATTAAAATTTTGACTCAAGCTAGGGATCAAACATGGCAACAGAGTGACCAGCAACATACCTGCTCAACAGTTTAGCTTCCAAAGAGACTCCTTCACCAAGAGAAGCAACCTGACGCATCACCAACAATCAATTAGATTTGCACATCAGCCACATTACATTTTAAATAAAACAAAATAAGATAACATTAGGTATTTTGAAAAAAGGGAAGAATGCAACAGAAGGAAAAATAGGGCTGCCATGAGTCAATTACTTAGCTGTGGCAGATGCTTGTTGTTGGAAAGTATTAACCCCAGTCAAAGGATACTTGTAGAAATATTTCCAGGAAAATAATAGGCTTTATTCTTGAAACAGCTAAACAATATTCACGCCTTGACAGAAAATCAGTAAAATACAAAATAAACAGACAGCTATAGCCATTGTGTGAAGAGTTGTGGCCAAGAAATACACATTGGGAGGTCCATGATTGTATTTCAATGAATTGTAACTAAGGATCTAAGTGTGGTAGGGAAATGGCACTAAATGTTAAAGAGAGAAGTGAATTGGTCTTAATCAGAGCCCAAAGATCACTAACATGATGTTAGGAAATTAATTTTGCGTTCGCTGGGGAATGCCTAGAGGAATTGAACCTTTGACCTCCCCCCTCCCAATAAAGGGGAGAGTGGCATAATCAGTTAAAGGCGTAAGCACAGCAGTAAAGAAATAAATTCAATGACTTCAACGTTCACATTTAGAGAATAGCTATAAAAAATAATAATAATAACCTGCTTCTCAAGCTCTTTAACTCTGGCTTCAGCTTCGTTACATTTTTCTTCTTCAACTCTCAGCTGCAGTAGATTGAAGAATTATCGGGAGATGAAAAAGATAATGATTACTTAAGTGAGAAAAATGGCAGACAGCATGAACCTTTTCCAAAATCTTCTCATTCTCCTCTTGTAACATATCAAGCTGCAGTACATTGACATGTTAGACTGACAACAAATCTTGAAAGACAAAGATACATCATCTCTTCCATTTGATGAACTTGTATGCGTTATAAACTGAATTTATTAGACAGGTAAAAATAAACTTGTAAACTAAAATATCATACTTCATCCTGAAGTGTAGAAGCTTCTTGCTGATCTCCAATATTTTTTACAATGATTCTTTCTGGATTAGATGAGAACCTGCTAGTCACAAGAACTAATCAAACTCAAGTAATCAAATCATGGTCATTAGTTTTAGACACTCAATTTAAACTCAGAAAGAATTTGTAGACTACCAAAAAATTGGCAGGCATGGCAAATAAACATGCATATTTGTGTTGCAAGCGCATAAGAAACCAGACTACATAGAAGAACTGTGGATTAGAAAGAATTGGAATCGGACAGTAAAAAGAATCTGATATGTGCTTGGGAAAATGAGCTCTTGGTGGTCTGCAGTGGAGGCTGGAGATTTGTGAGAGGAACCATAATTTGTAGCATTTGGCAAAAATATATTGAGATGGTGGACCCACATTTTCTTTTCACAATAAGAAGCAACCTGCGAGAGCAGACATCATAGCTTTCCCCAATAGATTGAACGCTATGGCAAAAGCAAATTTTCCATGTGAAGGTTGGTAGCCTTCTATATGGTAACACTCAATCGAGGACGTAAACAAGCCTCAAACTCCAAAGCAATAGAATCATTTGTTGAACCTTCTAAAGAATGTTCAAAGTCCATTAACTTCCGTTTTAGTAGCCTTTATTCATTAGATTCTCCTTTTTGATGCATTAGATTCCACTTTACCACATATTTTAAGACTTCCTCCACGAGCAGACTTATCATACAAAACTAGACCTAGGCACTAACCAAAACCCCAGGTGCCCCCCTCCCCCCCCCCAGCAGAAAAAGAAAAGGAGGGAAGAGGGGTTGTATTAGGTAAATAACAGCCAGAATAAATCAATGCATTATGTATTATTGAGATTAGCCTTTATATAGTAAGATTTATGACTTTACTTAGCAATACTAACTCATTGGCCTTGATCTATTAAGCCACAATGCTGCAAATTCCTTTTTTGGCATCCTCAAACACATCTTTCTTTAATTAGACTTGTTTGGCAGTGCAAGTGATTCAAAAATTCAAGAAATCATAAATGCAGCCTGAAGAATGGTTGCTGAGAACTTGAATAAAAATAACTTTTTCATGGAACAATATTATGCTTTGAGCCTCCATTATTATCAATTTTGTGTGTTGAGAAGAAATAATATATACATAAAGATAGACAGATGGAAGGATTGTGGCCAAGTGTGTTGGAAAGATTGTACCTTCGTTGTGTCGTGGTCAATATAGCTAATGTAAGTGTAAACAATGGAGAAAAAGAAAATAATTTTTTCACCTTTTCTCCTTCAACCTAGTAGTAGGCGAATCTAGAGGTGGCAGAGAAGCCTGGCTTCTCAATTGTGTTATATTAGGAGGCACCGCTGGCGTTGAACGACTTGAAACTGCTGGTCTACCGTTGGACGTTGAGCGAACAGATGGCCTCTCCTCTACAATGTTCCTAGCCAACTAAAAGTAAAAGCATCATAACCGATGAGCTCCTAATGCAAGCACGAAGATAATCGGATTTTGACAGAACTGATAAAGCAACTACTTAATGAACTGCTCTAAATACTTTTGCTGACCTATAGGACAACGAAAATATAAATTGAAGAACAAAATATCAGGTCCTTCACTATCAATTTAACGACACAATTATGGTCGTATCTAGTAGCATTTAGTAAATCAGTGATTATCTTCGAACCAAACCAGCCCTTGGCAAACCATAATCGAATTTTAAATTATTCCACAAAATCATGCCAACTAAATAGATATTCACACTGAGAGTAAATTCATTGTCAATAAACAAGAATATCAGAACAAATCTACTTGAATGAACAATCCACCACAAAGCTAACAATCTAACACTCAAAACTCACAGCAGGTGAAGATCTATTGCTGGTTATTGCAGTAGGAAGCGCCGGCTTGCTGCCCCCGCTATTAGTAGCATTTCTAGACAATGCGGGAAGGGGAGCAGCATAACGGAGTCCTAAATCGCAGTCGCAGTCTTCCTCGTCATCGTCTCCATCGTCGGTGGTCTGAGACGCCATGACTTGAGCGAGCCTCTGAGCAGCGGCTCTAGCAGCGAAGTTCTGAGTTATCTTGATGTTAGAGATTCCGGCGGCGGATGCAGAGCGCGCATGGTGTGGACGCACCGGTGATATTGAGCCGGCATTGGAACTTTCAGAGGTCCACCTTCGAGGGTAAATCGGGCTTTCCGTTTTCTTGGCGTCCATTTTTAATACTACATAGATAAGCAAGCGGAGCCCCTGAGAATGCTGAGAGTACTAGATTGTCGTTGAGGGCAACAACATCAGAATGTCATCGTTGTGAAACGAAATAGGTTGAAGGGAGCGAGAAATGGAGACACCTGCTGCTCCACGCGGACTGATCTGGGCGCATCAATCACGCTTGGTCTGTTAAGACATTACATATGAAGTGATTCATCGTCTACCTAATCCGTGTATTATCCCTCTAATGAAAAACGACGCCTGCACTTTGCATTCCTTTTAACCGCCCGTGAGGGTATCACTCACTCGATTGGGCGTCCTTCTCATACGTGGAGAAGAACCGTCCTTTTTTTAATCTGGATCATCGGATATAAAATTCAATGGTCACATATTTTAGATAATTAAATTTAAAATCGAACGACCTATATTATATTATCTATTTAAAATGTGTGAGCCGTCAAATTTTACATCCAACAGTTCAGACAGAGAGAATGACGGTCCTTCTCCACATGGAAGAAGGACGCCCCCCGGATCCATCACTCACTAACACCAAACGCTGACAATTTCGTAATATAATCCACTCAAGCACAGAGTACAATTTAACGTTATCAATAACAAATATATCCAAAATATAAAAATTATCTGACATGTCATAGATAAACAAAAATAATAAACGTCTCAAGACAGATTTAAAAATTTAAAATCTATCTATCAATATGAAAAGTATACTTGTTAAATAAAATCAGTTGCATTTAATAAGTATGTCTACAATGCATATGCACGTTGCGTAAAATTTTCAGCCGCCTAAAGTAAGTCTCATGTTCTCAATTTTGTATGGGTGAATTGTAGTCTGTGCAACATAATCAGTATGTATGTTTTTTGGTTGACTCATTTCTAGGGGCTATAACAATGCACTTCTATTTTGTAGAGTTCTATATATATACCATAGGATCCTATTTTTATTCAATTAGTATCTCCCTTAAACTACCTAACCCTTGATAAACATGACTATATTGAGGAATTTTGAGATAGAATTATAAATTCTTGTCGCGGGCTACCAAAGGTTGAATAATTATACTTATATGAAGAATAAGATAATATAGATATATATAAAGGTGATGTGATGAATATATCTAATCAAATAACAACTAATCAAAAACTGAAAAAAAATCATATAATATGATATCATTTTTATCACATCATCTTTATATATTTGTATTATCTTTGATATATATTGTGGATCAAAATTTTGGATTAGAAGATTTTAAAATGGGTCATTAGGCTTGTTAATTAAAATTTTACATACCATAAATTAAAATAAGAGTTTAGATTATTAGAATTGACTCTTTAATTTATTCTTTAATACTAAATCAGCAATTGTGTCTAACCAATGAGTTAGGAAGAGAAAGTTGATAATTAAATAACTAGATTCCAATAATATTTTGTGAGGAGAAGATGTTCTAAATGGCAAACTCGGTACTTCTCTTGTACAAGCTAAGTGTAACAAGATCAATGCTAAATTTTATAGGCCGTAAATATTAGCAAGTAATTAAATATACAAAGATTTTGATGTATCAAAAGTTGTTCTTAAATTACTAAGGGGCAAAGTATTTATAGAAACATAAGACCCATGATTCTAGTCAATTTTCGCAGAAGCTTATGACGATTCTCCTTAAGTAGAGTGGCAAGCAATTTCCCCGTAAAATAAATTACAAGCCACAAACCATATGTGTGAGTTTTTTATCACTCTAGTCAGCTGCCCAAAATGGATTGCCATCATGTGTATTCATTACTGTGAGTCATGAAAAACAGTTTCTGATTTCTGAATTGTGAAGATTGTGGATATTTATGTCATTGATGAGTCATCACCTCAGGATAACTAAATATAAGTAGTTGGCTGCTTAGTTAAGTAGCTTACCCTCCTTAACTTTTCCTTCTAAATCAACCTTCGCCAATTTACTATTTTAGTAACCATATCCTGGCTTTTATAATTTTTCAGCAATTTAATCACCTAGTCAATTAGCTCACGATTACTAAGCCTATAAATAAAACTTGTTTATTCAGTTTTTCCCTAGGCATTCCATGCTCAAATCGGGTTGCCGCCATAGCTATATTTGACGATCTGAACTCTCCGTTTTATCTACGGTTCAAGGTCACAAGTCTAGGTCAATTAAATTTTTAATGGGCCTAAAATTAGCCCCAATCTTAAAGTTTGATTCTAGACTTTGAGAATGTAAATAGGGTTCCAAAATCAGCTCTTCCTTGCTTACTTCTTAGTGTTCCTTCCCAAGAATCGCGGGTGACTTAGATTACTAAGTCATTAAAGTCATATCACTCATTGATCATGCTTTAAATGGTCATCTCTATAAAAATTCTTTACATTCAACTTGTGAGTCAATTATCAATAACGGTACAGCTAAATCAGTTGGCTACTTGAAACATAGATTTTTGTGTTTGCTTTGTTACTTATGAAAAGGGTAGGCTTGACTTTAAGTTTACTCCACACTTTCCCTTTTGGCCTCACTCATCAATTAAGTTTGAGATGGAGATGGTGGTCCTGTATCAGTTCCTGACGGATACTCTTTTGTGTTCAATTTTTCTTTTCCCTAGCATCAAACTTGTGTTAATATATTTGTCTAGAGATATTGTAAATTATATAACTTTCTAAGTAAAAAAAATAAAATATCAAAGTTTACTTTTACCTTTATGCATAAATCTCACTATAAATTAATTCATCTTGTTTAAAATTATTCATACTCTTTTAGATGCGCATGGTCACTTAGGATTTAATTATTTATTCAATTGGATATTATTCCATTGTGGTGCAGCCATTTGGTTAACATGCCGTTGGATAGACGTTCATAACAATTCATTTGATTCTTCAACCCTCTAATAGCTCAATTCCCTAAAAATGTAGGCATCTTGCTCGAATTTGACCTAACATTGATGAATCTGAGTCATTTTAAAATTTTTACTAAGCTTACAATTAACTCTCTAATCGAACTAAAATCCTGATGGAACCACACGATTGTCATCCAATCCTGATCAAATTCTAACTATTCTAGTCATGACGGGATTGCTAGTTGTCTAAAAGATTGATAAAATGAGCATCATCATAACCATTTTGAGTGTGAGATAACTTATTTACGATTCATTAAATGCATACATTTTTTTCTTGGGAAGGAGCTTGTTTCTTTCAAATGTAGCACATCATTTTATTGAAATAATGGGACATATTGATGAAGTGCATTATTTTAACAAGAAATGTGTCATTTTTATGAAGCACGTTATTTTGACAAGAAATATGGCATTTTGATAGGGTGAGTCATTTTGATTAGATGTTATCTACTCTTTAAAATGAAATGTGTCATTTTAATAGGGCTTCTACAACTCTCTAACTTAAAACTATTTGGCGAGGCTTATTTAAGCCAACTAATTATAAACCTAGAGTTATGCTCCTTAAATTATTGCCTCAGAGATTTTCAAATTTCGAAAGCTTTAACCGTTACCTTCCTCACTCGTTGATGGCACCATGTCGTATTGAGAGTTCGTTTGCACCTAAGGTGGCTTGCATTGCCTTTGTCCTTAAAGCTTATGATGTTAAAGTGATCATTTCCTTCAACCCTTGTTTTGAAAGCTCTCTCGTCTGGTGGCCGACCTCAACCCCTTTAGAGGGTCATATTGCTATTTATAAGGCCCAGTTAAAGAGCGGTTGAGGTTTCCTTTGGTAAGGAAACTCGTGGAGATTATGGAGGCCATGGGGCGATTCCTTTCACGCAGCTTCACCCAAACGGGGTTAATATACATGGTGGGCATATGCATACGTTTTAGGTAGTAGGTCTCACCTTGACAATATGTGAGAATTACTTTCAGATTTTATCAAGATAGTGAATAGATATTATTGATCCCTCACCGTAGAATGTCCATTGGGAGTGAGAGCCTTGAGTCTGAACTAGAAGAATCAACTTCTCTTTGTGAAGATATCTTCCATTTAGCTACTAGATAACTTCCAGGAATATATGAATTACGCTTATCAATAAGCACTCACATCAAGTGAGGATAATCGACGATTTCATAATTGAGCTGCCTTTAGTCAAGTTGATTGCTTGGAAAATTTGGTACCCCATCGCTAGCTGATACCCCCTCTTCATCTAAGAAAAGAAAATGGGGAAAGGCAATTTTCTCCTCTGGGTGGAGGTCATGAAAGAGGATGCTTCTGAGAACTCTCCAGCATGTTTGCCAGTTGGAAGCGAAAGAAGTTGAAGGAAGTGTTGGGGTCACTCTCTTGTGGTGTTTGTGTCCACGGACTTGTGGAGACAAATGGACGCAAACGTTTGGAGAAATTCGAAAATATCTGTCCTCGGGGTAGCTGGAAGAATTGGACGAAGGGTTAACATGTCTGAGAGCTTGACTTGAACGAGGACTACTAAGAGGTATTATGTCCGAGAGGTTGACATGGATGAGGACGCTGGAGCCTAGGCATTGACTTTCTCTCTCTCGT
>JAOVVI020009375.1:0-13646 GCA_028571085.2 Nepenthes alata
CTTAGGTTTACTGAGCTCAAGCGCTGCTTGGGCGTGCATTGGGAGCATAGCTACCACCAGCAATCGCTCAAGCGGCTCTCAGGTAAACCTTAGGCGCTGAGTCAAGGGGGCACGGGTTAGGGTTTCATGGAGTGAAATACCGTATAAATCTTACAAATTAGATATGAAATAAAAATATATGCATGCTCAAGTCATGGGTTTCATAAAATATGAACTTAAACGGGTATCAGAATGTGAAAACCTGAAGAGAATGGAATAAAAAGTAAAAAGAGAGAAAGAAAAGTGTATGTGTGCACTTCTATTGGCCCGATCTATCACTTTTCTAACTAACTCTAAGCTGAAATCAGACTTGGGAACCTTTGTCTTTTCCTTCTCTCTCTTCTCCTTTGCGATCTCTCTCTCTTTCCCCGTGTGAAATGACGCAAAAAAGAGCCGTTGGATTTTTATAATGTGGATCGGCCCTCGAGCGCCTGTAGGTGTGCCAAGCTCAGTTTCCAGTGCCTGCTTCAGTGCCCGAGTGCTCGGCAGGTGCTGTCTTGCTGTTTTAGGTGCCCATGGCTCCGCTTGTGGTGCCCAGCGGGCTCCCCTCACCAAATCTCTCTACAATCCTGAAACCTAAATTTTTGGTTTGTTAGTTCCATGCAGTTGTAGTTTATGTTGATTTCGGTTTGTTAGTTGAGAGATGTTGGTCGTCTGACTATACAACAATAATGAAATTTATTTTCAATTAGAATTGTGTACTTTGACTTTTATAAGGATATATATAACTCATTACATATGACTTGACGTTATAGTTTAGATTGATATTAGAGTCACATGATGACATGACATATTTCACGTCCTGTGTACAAGTTTATTATTTTATTTAATCAGTCAAAAATCGATGTGAAATTCACGTCTAATAATAATTAAATAGCTAATTGGCTGATTATTAATATTATTATTAATTATTAATGATGGGATCAGAATTTGGGTTGTGATGTAATCCAAATAATATTTTAGATCTATCTTTATAGATCCTAATTCCTAAAATATAGGTTCCTTCACCTAAATCTTTCATGGAGAAGTTCATTGATAACAAAGTTTTCATTAACTATAGCATATGTTGAGTAGTATGTCATCCATATAAATAATGAAGAACACAATTTTGATTCCATTGATTTTCTCGAACACACACAGCTCTTCTAGAGTTTAAAGAACATCAAACTCTTTAAGTATCTCGTCCAAACAGATATTATAACTTTTTGAGGCCTATTTAGATTTACACATAAACCATTTTAACTTGTATATCTTATTAAAATGTTCTTTGGGTTCAAAAATATCAAACTATATCATATACACTTCTTCTAAAAATCAATTTAGGAAATTCGTTTTAACATTTATCTATCTTATCTTACAATCATGATACATTGCAAGGGCGTCTATAATCCTAATAAATTTAGCATAATTATTGGTGAAAATGTTTCCTCATAGATAACTCTTTGTTAAGTGTAACCTTTTACAAGTAGCTTTGCTCTATAGTTCTCTACCTTTCCATTTACTCTATGTAAATATCTTATTCCATGAGAAAACTAAAGTATCTTTTATTATACCTTTATACACTAGTTGACTTATGAATTGGCCATGTGTCAAGAGCTTATATTTATATAAGTTTGCCAAGTTGATTTAGCGCAATTGATAATTCTTGAATTTCTTCAAATTCTACCTTACTCATACTATTTTCTTTAAGGTTACGTATTTTGTAACAAATGCCTTTCGCTTAATGGGATAATACAAGTAATATCTAAAGCTTTCTTTCAGAATATCTCACGAATCTATACTTATCAAATATAGCATCCAATTTATTAGTTTTTAAGCATTTCACATATGCAAGATACCCCTAAATCTTGATATGCTTATGATTTGGTTTTCTACCCGTCCATATCTCATATCGAGTTTTAGAAATAGATTTGGTGGATTCTTATTAAGTGAATATGTTGCAATTTTAAGGATGTAACCCAAAAAGAATGTAGGAAGATTTATAAATGATGAGTCCCGGTACCAAAGGCACAAAATCACGATCACGGACTAAGAAGACAGGCTGGCCCAAGAAGCCCAAGTAGCGACAAAGGTCCGAGAGGCCAGTTTGACCTAAAAGAGCACGAGGATGCAACAAGAGGGTGACGTCATCAACAAAATTTCGAGGACCTTTAGCAGGAGAAACGTTCGAGAACCTAGCTCAACGAACCTGGAAAAGACTCCGAGGACTTTAAACGGACGAGGACAGCCTCGACGTCTCTGTGCCCTCACGATAAGGAAACAAAATGGCCGAGCCTGCTAGCTCAGATGATTCACTATTACTAAGAAGCACGCGCCATCATGAAAGATCCAACGGTTTCTGACACGCCGGATACACAGAGTTGGTGTCCTTGACACACCGTATCCGCATAGCTAGCGCCCCTGACATGCCGTATCCATAGAGGAGGCATCATACCCACAGAGCTGGTGACAGGTGTCCCTGATATGCTGCACCAACAGGATCGATGGTAGGCGTCCCTGACACACCAGTGCCACGTGTCCCCTTGCCAATAGTATAATTTTCTCCAATAAATACCCCATTCAGGCCACAAGGAAAGGATTACACCAACTCTTCTTTGGAGAACGTATTATGAACAACACCCAAAAAAGAGCAAAAGAACAAAGAGAAAAAGAGAAAAGAGAAAGAGCAAGATCCCTCACCTTGTAGTTCTTTGGGGTAGGAGGTTGCACCGCAAGCGCCCCGTTGTACTCCCTTTTTGTAATAGTGAAATCTCTCGGACTGTCCGTTTGCCATCGTGGTTTTTCCCCTTTTACATTACAGAAGGTTTTCACATAAAATACATGTGCTCCTTACGTCCTCGCCCTCCTTTTCCTATCCTTATTCACAATCTATTTTGTGTTGCACATTTTCGTCAGTCTTGGAATGCATAATACTTCTCGGACTCTGATCGATAGACGGCTGAAACTCGCAGACGCAACATTGTCGCCATGTGTGGGAAGCGACTGAAAGTCTACTTTTCATATCTTTGCAAAAATACACGGACACCGCAACAACTTCCGCTCCAAAAGCTAGAATGGTGAATACAAGGGCACATGCGAGTGCACCTGCTAGGGAGGTGGCCTCACGCAATAGTGGCCCCGACCCCTGCCCTTGCATGGAGAACCACCCTGATCCAGCGGTCAGGGCCATGGCGGCCAAGATAGAAGGCATGCCCAATGCCTTCAACGCACTCTGCTCTAAGATTGATGAGCGGATGAGAGGAGCCCCCTCCAGGGCCTCCTAGGTTCGAGCGTCCCAAGGCAGGGACAATGAGAGGGACCGCCATGAGAAGTCACCAAGCCGACATAAAAACTCGAGGACCCAAGTGGCCTCCAGTAGTAGAGCCCCGCAAAGACTAGAGGGCTGTCTAAATCCTCAGGACCAAGAAGAAAGCCCAGATAGGCGTAACTCTGGGACCCAACGGAGCCACCATGAATGCAGCAACCGGGAGGTGGTTCCGCGGGATGCTCCCCCACAGGGAGTCCACACGGCCCCCGAACATCGTACGGATCGAGAGCCTTACGAGTTGACACTTTACCTCAACCAAAAGAAGGCAGCTGCCCCACTTTGAGTGGAGGAGAGGCTGAAAAGAGGATGGAATCGGTTCCTCAGAGAGAGCAGTGGGGGAGGAGCTAATGCACTCCAGTCCCCATTCTCCACGGAGATCAAAACAAGGACGCTTCCCTCGAAGTTCAAAATTCCAAACCTGGAGGCGTACGATGGCAGCGCTGATCCCATGGACCACCTCAACCACTTCTAGGAGCATCTGAGCCTGTAGGGCCTGGATGAGACCACCATGTGCCAATGCTTTCCTTTGACTCTGAAAGGGGACGAGAGGATGTGGTTCTACGGGATGCTGACAGACTCCATCCGCAACTTTGACGACTTGGCACAGCCTTCCTTTCTCAGTTTGCCTCCAGCAGGAGAGTGGAGAAGCAACCCTGGCACCTCACTCGGATCAAGCAGGGTGCCAGGGAGCGTTTGAGGGGATTCCTGGCCCGATTTGTAGCTGAGGCCAGGCAAATCCCAAAATTGACCGACGAGGTAAAACTAAATACTTTCCTCTCGGCTCTTGAAGGAGGTGCCTTCTTTAAGCACCGCATCTATAAGGGTCCCCAGATCTTTATGGAGGTCGAGGCCATGACCAGGGCATATATCGCGGCCGAGGAGGCCAACGACACCAAGCGGCATGAGAGGGACGAGCACCCTCATCATAAAGCGGCAGAAGGTAAGAGGAAGGCCGGGGACTATTAGAGTCCTCAGGTAACGAAGAAACAGCATAAGGTCGAGCAGAGCGCTCGAAGAGAGCCACAGCATGTGCATTTCACGCCACTGAATGACACCCGCACCAACGTCCTGATGCAGATCTGAGAGGAGAAGTTCTTGAAGTGGCCCAAGCCACTGAAGAACCCAGAGGGTGGGGACTAGATGAAATACTATGACTACCACCGCTCTGGGAGCCACAGCACGGAGGACTGCAGGACTCTATAGAAGAAAATAGAGGAGCTGATTAGGAGGGGACACCTCAATTGTTTCCTGCAAAGACCCGGACAGACTTTCGGAGCAGCGGGCGACAGTGAAGCTGAGCCCCCGAGGAACAGAGTGGTCGGGGGGTCGTAAACATGATATCAAGCCAACCGGCCAGAGGGGATGGGCACGAGCTCGGTAATAAAGAGGTCGAGGACAGGACCCAGAGGAGAAGACAAAGTTATTTTCTTTAGCAATAGGGACATGGATCATGTAACTTCTTCTCACTCTGATCCCCTGGTTGTAACAACACTCATTTCGGGCGGAGCAAATGACTACCGGATGAAATAAATTTTTATTGATAATGGAAGTTTTCAAAATTTGTTGTACCTTGATGCCTATTTCAAACTAGGACTTAAGAAGATCCAAATGACAGCGCCAGAAGGGCCACTCTATGGGCTGGACAATGATCCAGTGCCTGTTCAGGGTATCATCCAGGTGGAAGTGACCCTGGGGATGTATCCGAGGACTGCGTCCAAGGTCCTCACCTTTCTGGTTGTGGACCTGCCCTTGGTCTAGAACACCATTCTCGGACATCCTTACTTGGCCGCGTTCAGTGCGGTGACTTCCATTCCACATCTCAATATGAAGTCTCCTACCCCGTGTGGTATAGGGCAAGCCCTCAGGGATCAATCTACGGGGCGAATGTGTTACTTAGCACAAACCACACAAGAAACACTTCCAAAACCGATGGAAGACCACAACCTCAGGGACGACGAGGCCACGCTGCAGCATGCACAACCTGGAGAGCCGATCGTCTGGGTCCCACTGGATCTAATAGATCTGGAGAAGTACGTCCACATAGTGAGCTAACTACCAGAGACCGTCAGGGACCAGCTGACCAGCTTCCTACGAGATAACTCTGACGTGTTCGCCTGGTCACCTAGTGACATGCCGGGAATCACCTCCGAGATCATAGTCCACAAGCTGGGCATCGACCCTCGTCACAAGCCTGTCAGACAAAAGCGTGGGAATTACTCTACGGAGAAGTAAGTGGCCATCCGCAAGGAAGTCAAGTAACTCCTGGACGTCGGATTCATCAGAGAGGTGTAGTACTCAGACTGGTTGGCCAACATTGTCATGGTAAGGAAGAATAATAGGAAGTGAAGAATGTGTGTGGACTTCACCGACCTCAACAAGACGTGTCCCAATGACAACTCCCCACTGCCAAAAATTGACCAACTTGTGGATTTGACGTCCGGCCATGAGCTCTTACGCTTTATGGACGCGTACTCGGGCTATAATCAGATCAGAATGAGTCTCGAGAATGAGGAGTACACGTCGTTCATGACGGACCAAGGGACATACTGCTATAAGGTGATGCCTTTTGGCCTCAAAAATACGGGTGCGACTTATCAGCAACTTGTGAACAATATGTTCAAGGACCAGATAGGCAAGAATATGAATGTGTACATCGATGACATGCTCGTCAAGAGCAGAGCAAGCGGCGATCATGTCAAGGACTTGGCTGAGACCTTCGACGTGCTCACGACCCATGAGATGAAGCTCAATCCAAGCAAGTGCACATTCGGTGTAGCTTCGAGGAAATTCCTGGGCTACATCGTGTCATAACGAGGAATCAAGGAAAACTCAAAAAAGATATAGGTGATCCTGGACATGTGGTCCCCGCGGATGGTAAAGGAAGTCCAGCAGCTCACCGGGTGAGTGTCGACCCTCTCTCGTTTCCTAGCAAAATTGGCTGAGAAGCACCTGCCGTTCTTCAAAACCCTGAGGGGAGCAAAATCCCGAGACTTCTGGGGGAGTGGTGAATGTGAAGACGCATTTTGACGACTCAAGAACTACCTTTCAAGCCCGCCTCTACTGGCTTCTTCTCAATTGGGCGAGGAGCTGTACCTGTATCTCTTCATGTTCGACACGGTGTTAAACTCAGCCCTAGTACGAGAGCAACATGGGAAACAACAGCCCGTGTTTTATAAAAGCAAGACCCTTGCAGACACCGAGACAAGATATCTGCTAACAGAAAAGATAGCCTTAGCACTGGTTTACTCCGTGAGGAAGCTCACGTCGTATTTCCAGGAACATAAGATAGTGGTCTTGACCGACCAACCACTCATGGCCATCTTGCAAAAGCCCAAGATATCAGGATGGATAATCAAATGGGCCATCGAATTAGGGGAATTTGATATCGAGTTTTGTCCGAGACCGGCTCTGAAGGGATAGGCCCTCGCGGACTTCCTTGTCGAGACAACAATGCTAGCCAACGACGATGAGAACCCAGCTATCGCAGACAAATTTAGCAAGGTGTCAACTTGGACCCTACACGTGCACGGCTCCTCGATGCAAGATGGCTGCGGAGCTGGTGTTGTCTGGCGCACGCCCGAGGGACTGGAGATAGAGTATTTTCTAACACTGGGGTTCTCGGCCTTGAACAACATCGTGGAGTATGAGGCCTTGCTAGCTGGGCTTTGACTGGCCAAGGAGTGCTCTGCCAGAGACTTGGTCATCTACAGCAACTCTGAGTTGGTCATCAATCTGGTCTGCGGAAGCTTTGACGTCAACAACTCACAGTTGTCCAAGTACCTCTCTAAAGTTAGAAGCATGATCTTGGACTTCAAGGCAGCCGAGTTTGTCCACATCTCGATGGAGGAAAACGCCAAGGCAGACACGCTAGCAAGGGTCGCGGCTTCAGGAGATCCGGAACAGTATGTTCAGGGAATGCGTGAAGTCCTTAACAAATCCAGCATCGAAGACCACAAACCAAAGATACTGCAAGTGGCAACTAGAAACACCTGGATGACTCCTTATCTAAGGTATTTATCCGATGGCACATTGCCTGAGAATCCAAGTGAGGACAAGAAGGTAAAAAAGACGGTGGGATGGTACATGATCATAGACAGTTAGTTGTATCGACGAGGCTTCTCGACCCCTTAGCTGAGGTGTCTTACCCCCGAGGAGGCCGAGTATGCCCTCTAGGAGGTACACTTCAGGATATGCGGATCTCACATCGGGGGGAAGAACTAAGCCTTTAAGCTTATAAGGCAAGGGTACTACTGGCCCACGATGAAGTACGATGCCATGGACTTCGTGCGCAAATGTGAGAATTGCCAGCTCCGTAGCAACATGAGCCGTCGACCCCACACAGACCTCCGGGCACTCAAGTCTCCGTGGCCATTAGCCTAGTGGGGGAACGACATCCTCAGACCACTCCCGCTCACGCCCGGACAGAGGAAATTCATGATCGTGGGAATAGATTACTTCACCAAGTGGGTAGAGGCAGTGCCGTTAGTGAGGATAACAGAGCAAAATGCCATCGAGTTCCTCCGGCAGAACATCGTGTGCAGATTGGAGATCCTAGAATGCATCGTAACCAAAAATGGGACACAGTTCAACAGCAAATGATTCACTAAGTACTGCACCAACCTGAAGATCAACTTGGTCCACACTTCAGTGGCGTACCCCCATGCCAATGGATAGGTGGAAGTAACAAACCGCACAATCTTACACGGCCTCAAGACCAAGCTGGAGTGTTCCGAGGGCTCATGGGTATGCGAGCTGTCCTCAGTCCTCTGGTCATACAGAACGACGCCCAGAGAGCCCACGAGGGAGACCCCCTTCAGCCTCTGCTACAAGGTTAAAGCTGTCATCCCAATAGAAGTAGGCCTCACAAGTCCTCGAGTTGGATGCTTCAGTGCAACCGACAATAGCCAGAGACTCCGAGAAAGCCTTGACGTGCTTGAGGAGGTTCGTGATCAAGCCAGGCTTAGGGTAGCAGCCTACCAGCAAAACGTTGCCTGCTATTACAACAAAAAAGTAAAGGCGCGACAGTTTGAGGTTGGGGATCTAGTGTTGAGGAGCGTGGAAGCCACGGGAAAAAACACCGGTAGAAACAAGCTCTAACAAAATTGGAAACGGCCATTTTTGGTCTCTGCCATCCTTCGGGGAGGGGCGTACAAACTGCGCACTCAAGAAGGCAAGCTGGTGCCTCAGATTTGGAATGCCTCACACTACCAGTAATAGGTGGATCGCTTGCTATTCCCAAAACTCAGATTCGTTCGAGTGGCCCAAGAGGTCGTAACCAAAAACTTGGATTCGTCTGAACGGCCCAAGAGGTCATAACCTAAAACTCGGATTCATCTGAGCGGCCAAGAGGTAGTAACCAAAAACACGGATTCATCCGAGCGGCCAAGAGGTCGTAACCAAAAAATCGGATTCGTCCGAGCAGCCAAGAGGTCGTAACCAAAAACTCGGAGTCATCCGAGTGGCCAAGAGGTCGTAACCAAAAACTCAGATTTGTCCGAGCGGACAAGAGGTTGTAAAAGAAAAAAAACTCTCAGATTCGTCCGAGCGGCCCAAAAGGCCGCATGACAAAAAACTCAAGCAGTAGCTGGATGCAAGATAACTTATTCGACACCGAGATAAGCATACTCCAAAAGTCGAGAGCGAGAGACAAGATACTTTCACTAAAGTCGAATATCCCTTTTTATTCATGTATGATATACGATAACAACAAAAAGAAAGGTGACAAAAAATCTAGGTCTCGGTGGACCTTGTGGAGGAGTGGCCCCAAGTTGCCCTTCCTCTTGAGATGGAGAGGCCTCTGCATGGCTCAAGCTCCCTGGCTGATCTGAGGGGCGAGGACCCCCGAAAGGGCTCAGATGTGGGGATCCAGGAAATTATCTCCCCATAATACCATACACGTCCTCGGGGCGTGCGGCCCTCTCATTCCGAGGATCCAGCATAGAGGTAGGGAACTACAAATACAGCACCCGCATCAGTCGGCGGCACAAATGGATGTCGTCCCAAAACTTAGTCTCTAGTAGGGGCACTATATCCACAGCCCTCATCGATGCCCTCAATGCCTCCTCCAGCTAGAGATTCCTCTCTCAAAAAAATCCATACTGGATTTGTTGACACTGTAGAGTCTCCTCAAAAGAGGCATTCTTTGCAGTGGCTTCAGCGAGCTCCACCTGCAGCCGTTGATTATCCTCTCAAGCGACCCTCAACGACTCCATCTCCAAGCGAGACTGGGCAACCTCTCCGACCAAATGATTAAGGCTCTCGGCTAAATCCTGAAGCAACAAAAGAGACAAGTCCATTAAGGCACAGACAACGGAAAGTAAGACGGATGGAGAAATGGTGAATTACCTTAGAGACCAGAGGGTCATGACTTGGGCCACGCTCCCCAGGGACCTTGGGCTCCTGAGGCTCATTCACGGGCACTGTAGGAACATCAAAGGAAGCCTCAGGCAGAAGATCTTCAGGAGCAGGGGGCTCCGCAACATCCGAGGACCCCGCAACCTCTGAAGGCCTAGAAGCCTCCAATGCTGCGACCTCAACCTCATCCCCACTTAGGATCTCAAAAATGTCCTCGGAAGTGGCAGCACCAGTTGTCTCCATCCCGCATGGCTCCTCAGTATCAGCAGCTTCCAGGGCGGGAGCGGTCACAGCCATAGCCGCCTCCTCGCCCTGACGAACTCTAACCTCCTCCGAGGCCTCAAAAATAATTTGATCCTCAGAAGGACCCACAAGAATGTTTAAGGCCCCACCCTGGGCCTCAGCAGCAGAAGAAGAAGGACCTGCAGCCTCAGGCTCCGCAGAAGGTCCAACCACCAACCTCATGGCCCTCCTAATCAGGGGGCAATAACAGCGGTATCATCTCCAGACGAGGACTGGTCAATGATTTCCAATGGATCTTTTGAGGCCTCAGTCCATGGACTCATCTGTGGCCTCTCGAACAGCTTTGAATCCGGAATGCTGTACTTTACCCGGATCTTATCAAGGTATTTGAGGGTGAGAGATGAAGCAATCTCTTTAACACCTGAAGCCAAGGCAATAGAAGGCAAAACCTCGACGATGAGAAGGGAAAAGGAATGGTGACAAGGGATTTTGAAAGACACTAGGTAAACGTAGAGAAGAAGGAGGAAGGAAACAAAAGTTAAAAAAAGGCAACTTAAAGAAAATTTCAAACGCAAAACAACCGCCCTCATTATGGGTCTCGCCACGCGTCAATGGCCCATACATAGGGAGCGGACGTGGGCTATTGGCTTCCCAATGCGATGCCATTTCAATCAAGTGTCACATTTAATGCCCTACTGAGAAACCAAACAGTGGCAAATGATGGACCTTAGACTGGTAAGAAGGTCTCGGATGTATAGAAGATAGCTCCCATCAGCAAGATATGGAGTCCGCGGACTGTCACAATAGAGGAATGCTCTCAAGGCATGTCAAATGGTTGAATCCTCGAACCATTTAACATGGGGGGATCATGATGGGTCCCAGCACCAAAGGCCCAAAAAGAAGGCCCAAAATTATGACCATGGACTAAGAAGACAGGCTGGCCCAAGAAGCCCAAGTAGTGACAAAGGTCTCAGAGTCCAGTTTGACCTAAAAGAGCACGAGGACACCACAAGAGGCAAACGTCATCAACAAAATCCCAAGGACCTTTAGCAGGAGAAACGTCCGAGAACCTAGCTCAACGAATCAGGAAAAGACTCAGAGGACTTTAAACGGACGATGACAGCCTCGACGTCTCTACGTCCTCAGGACAAGGAACCAAAATGGCCGAGCATGCCAACTCAGATGATTCACTATTATCAAGAAACACGCGCCATGATGAAACATCCAACGACTCCTGACACGCCGGATACACAGAGCTGGGGTCCCTGACACACCGTATCCACAGAGCTGGCGTCCCTAAGTTGTCGTATCCGCAGAGCAGGCGCCGTACCCACAGAGCTGGTGACAGGTGTTCCTAACACGCCGCACCAGCAGGACCGGTGGCAAGCGTCCCTGACACGTCAGTACCATGTGTCCCCTAGCCAACGGTATAATTTTTCCCTATAAATACCTCATTCAGGCCACAAGAAAAGGATTCCATCAACTTTTATTTGGAGCACGTATTGTGAACAACACTCAAAAAAGAGCAAAAGAATAAAGAGAAAAAGAGAAAAGAGAGAGCCAGATCCCTCACCTTGCAGTTCTCTGGGGTAGCAGGTTGCACCGCAAGCGCCCCGTTGTTCTCCCTTTTTATAATAGTAAAATCTCTCGGACTGTCCGTCCGCCATCCTGGTTGTTTCCCCCTTTTTATATTTCGGCGGTTTTTCACGTAAAATACGTGTGCTCCTTACGTCCTCGTCATCATTTTTCTATCCTTATTCACGATCTATTTTGTGTTGCACATTTTCGTCCGTCTTGGAATGCATAATACCGCTCGGACTCTGATCGATAGATGATTGGAACTCGCGGACGCAACAATAAAACTCAACATTTTACCAGCCATATTTAGGAGTGTTCAGTTTCTCATTTTAGCTATCTCATTTAATTGATAGGTTTTAGGATAATCTGGTAACACCTGATTTTTTTTTTTTTTTGTATTTATAATAGTATAATTTTTATGCATTGGGTAAGTGTGAGAAAAAAATCATATAATAAAAAATTTAAGAAAAAATAAATTTGAGGTTACATGTTCAACATTTGATAAGTGCTATAGGCATACCTGTGCATGGTTTAGGAAAAATTTCTGTGCTTATGAAGCACATGAAGAGCACTTGTACATAGTTTGGGTATAATAGTTTATGCTTGAAATGAATATTAATGGCCCTTGTGCGTGTATATAGTTGGGCAAAGTACTTGATGCATGCATGATTGATACTGGTGCATCGATTTGGGTATAAAAAGGCCCATTTGTTTGATTTCATCCATTTTAATGGAAAAAGAAAAAGAAAGAAATAAAACAAAAGAGAGAAAGAAAGATGAGAAAGAAAAAGAGAGAGAACGTAAGGAGAATAATTTTGTTACTATTTAGTATTAGATTTGATAAATATTTAAGTTAAGAAAAGTATAGATAAGTCAATTCTTTGATTTTTTATTAAAATATTTTAATTTTTCTTCTAATTCTTATTTAAATATAGATGCATATCACCATTTTCACTTTTTTTTCTAATACTATTGCATACATATTTATTTTACCTAATATTTAGAGATTTCATTGGCTTTATTAAATATTTAAAAATTTTATTTATTTTTACCAAATATTTAAAACTTTTATTTATTTTTTTCAAACATTTGACGATTTTGAAGTTGTATGCTCACATTTGAGATATTAAATAAAACATCATGAATTTTTTGAGTATTCAACCTTGTATTTTATTTCTATATAAATGTTTGATAAGAATTTTGATTTATAAAATGGAAACAAACGTTGTACTTTTTTTCTAATTTAGAAAAAGTTTCATATATATAATATGTAATATAGAGTTCTTTATTTAATAAAATAAGAGTTATTATATTATGAACAAATTATATTTAAATAAATTCTAGTATATTATGTGCACTTAAAAAATACACTTATTATCTATGGATAAAAAAGTAATATTTGACCATGTATATAAAAATACTATAGATAGCCCACCTATTGGTCTTAAAATATAATATACGGGTCTAATACTATCAAAAATAAGTATAACCCATTCTGCAATGATATGGTCTTTCGCTTTTTATATTTTTAGATATGTATTTAAATGTTTTAATCTTTTTATGTTTTTTATATGTTTCACATATTTTGAATATTTATATATATATATTTAACACTTCGTATAAAATCATGGCCTAGAACACATTTATAAAAAATTAGACATCCAAAATTTTGTATATAATTTATGATTTTTCCAGTCATTTTATCTATCTACTCATACATATTTATTTATCATGCATAAATATATTTTATTGAGTTTTAAACTTATAATTATAAATATTTTTGAAACATTTTCAAATTGGCTGGTAATAGATTCTTATAGAATTTACAAAATTGATGGGTACACCAATAAAGGGTCGGCCCAAAACAAAAGTCAACGGAGGCCAAACAAGAGCGGTCAACAGTCTGGCGAAGAAGGCGGGCCCAGAAACTGGAAAGCCTATTAGCCAAAACGGTCAACGCGGATGTTGACCACTTTGGCGGCCTACTTGGTCACAGGCGGTCAACTCGACGTTGACCACTATGTAAAGCCAAGTTGGGCCTTTGGCGATTTTCCTACAGTAATGGGCCCATTCCTCTGTGGCCCACAGCCCATCAGCAGATCGCTGGCGGAGCTCCCTTCGCTCC
>JAOVVI020009376.1:0-13645 GCA_028571085.2 Nepenthes alata
TAAAAGTGGGCTGACACTGTTCACCCGAAAAGGAAGTGTAAATTTACATGCTTTACCTCTATTTAATTGTGATGAAACCTATGATTAAATGTTTGTGTTAAATTGTAAGCCCCAAAAATGTGTATTTGTGCACAGGAAGTAAGGGAATGCGTCTTGGAGGCTTCTAAAGTGGTATTTGACCATCGGAGGTAAGGCATTTCAAATTCTCTTGTAAACTTGAATTGAATTGCTAAAAGGGATTAAGTCCCACAGAAAGATGAGAATTGAACGAGTAAATGGAAGGGAATCCACAAAGTGCAATATGATGAATTTGATCTCCTGGATGGAAATATGTGATGGGAATGTGATTTTTCGATTGAAGAATGTATATGGTAAATGTTGGATTTCCCCTCAAAGGAAAGACCAATCTTAAAACTAGGACTATGGTTCATAAGGGTAGTATTCTCTAGTTTACGATATCCATCGAGGTGTGAATGCAAGAAATACTTGGCCACGTATTCTGGTCGCTCGTGGGAGCGGGTGATATTCGAGGTATGCCTTAGGATACTACTGTGGAAGAACGATGATTGCCTTGGTTCTCGGGGGATGTGGGACAAATTGAGATGGCCGAGTGCTACAAGCCTAAAATATAGCCGATAGTCGAGTGTTACAGACCTAAAATGTAGCTGTGTGCTTTAGAATGTGTGGCAGACACATTTCTTTCCTCGTTCTCTCACATCGTTGGTTAGTATAACCTACTAGCTCGGAGTCCACAAAGATTAATAAAAATAATAAAAATAAATAAACGTAACCGGTGTAATCTTTAAACTTGTCAGATATATTAGGACGTTCAAATATATTCTAAAGTCAAGTCAAATTATCCAAATGGGAAGGGTCATTATTCCAAACCTTTCCTACCGGCGAAAAGTAATTTCTAAATAAATCTCCCTGTCGGAAGTTAGCCAGAATATCTAATTATCAAAATTTAAATGTAGTGACTACGACCTCATACGTGTATATGACTGCACGGCTTATACAAAGTTTCATACTCATTTTCATATAAATATACTGATATAAAAATATACATTATATAATAAGATTTTTTAGACTTTTAAAAAAATATTAAACCCTCTAAAATTATAAAATCAGTACCAACAATCCTCAAAATATCCAATAAACTATACATACATGTCTAAAATAAATAAATCAGGCGTATAAAAATACATACATGTTAGTAAAAATTTTAAATAATATCCAAAATATATCAGAAATTAAATCAGATCAAAGAGGATGTTTACAGATACTTGTCTTGACCTCGTACTTTACAAATTTGAAGAAAGGGGATCCCAAAGTAACCGAACGGCACCATTTCTCTCTCCTGCCATGCAAAGCCCGCGCCTTAACCCGTGTTCTCTCTCTCTCTTTCGCACCTTCTGCCGCATCGTTGTCACCCATGGCCGTCGCCGGTTATCGGTGAGTCACCGTTGGCCGTCGCCGACTACCGCTGCATCACCATTGCACGCCGCTGCCGCTGCTGTTGACAACCACCGATAGCCTCCTCGATGGTCTCTCCTCGCGAATCACTGCCACTGGCCAAACTTTCCAGCCGCCAACAACCACCGTTACGCCGTCCTCGCTGCTCATTGATGTCACCGGCCGCCAACCACCTCTCTCTTTCCTCCTTGTGCAACTGCCGTTCGCCCTCTCTCCTCGCACAAAACCTCCCCCTCTCTCTCTCTCTGATTCTCTCATTATCTTCTTATTTTTTTTTTTCCATTTTCTAATATATTATTATTATTATTATTATTATATTTTAGTTTTTCGTTTATTTTAATTCAAATTCTGAATCAATACCCGGGCGACAACACAGGCGCACCTTAGGTGACAACCCAACCGATCCAATTATTATTTCAAATTTTATAATATTAAATTAATTTTTTTGCCACGTTCAAATTATCCAAAAATCATAATTAATACTAAATTAATCCAAATTCAAATAACTGATAAAATAAATCCAAGAAAAATTCAAGATCTAAGATCTAAAATCTAATGGTAGTATCGTACTCAAATCAAATATCTAAATTCAAAACAAATGTCCAAATCAAAAAACAGTAATCATTGAGACGTATATATATATAAATATATATATAAGAAAAATAGAAGTGATGCAGACCAATTTTAATAGGCAAATAGTCAATTTTAAAGTTCAATTCAAGTCCAAGTCCGAGTATGAATACGAATCCAAATCCAAATTTGAGTCCGAGTTCAAATCTAATGCCCGATTAACTTGTGATTTGGAGCAGAATCCGATAGTCGGATAATCTAATAGCGTACGTAGAAATCGAAACAGTACCGCGATAGATAGTCCAAGGGCCTGAATCAAAATATATGGTCAAAATCACTTATACGAGACATAGTGAGGTCTAACTGTGGGCAAAACCAGTGAATCTCAAATCTAAATTTAAAATCTAAATCTAAATCAAAGTCCAACACGAATTAATGTAGAAATATAAATTGTGTATCAAAATTGAGTTATGATTATTTAAAGACTAGTTTGAGAAATAGTTACATATAATCTCGATAATCTTAAGTAAAATCAAATACAAATTAGGCAAATATGTATGGCTACCCATGTACTTTGTACCAATGGGTAAGGTTGCTCACTATTATTTGTCATATGTGATTTTGGGTATAATTTTTAAGTTTGTTAGACATATTAGGAAGTCCGAATATATTATAAGGTTGAATCAAATCATCCAAATGGGAAGGGTCACTACTCCAAATATTTCTTTCTGGCGAAAAGAAATTTTCAAATAAATCTCCCTGTCGGGAGTTAGCCATAATATTAAATAATTAAAATTTAAATGTAGTGACCACGACCCGACACGTGTATTTGACTACACGGCCTATACAAAGTTTCATATTCATTTTCATATAAATATACTGATATAATAACATACAGTATACAGTAAATTTTTTAGACTTTTAGAAAAATATTAAACTCTCCAAAATTATAAAATTAGTATCAAAAGCTCCCAAATCATCCAATGAACTACACATGCTTGTTCAGAATAAATAAATCATGCGTATAAAAATACATACATGTTAGCAAAAATTTTAAACAATATCTAAAATATTTTAAATGCTAAATTAGATCAAAGAGGAGGTTTACAGATATTTATCTAAATTTCATACTTTGCATATCCGAAGAAGGATATCCTGAAGTGCCTGAACGACACCCTTTCTCTCTTGCCGGCCCGTGGCCCATTCTCTGTTCTCCCTTACTCTCTCTGCTTCGTGCCTCTGCCACTCTTTCTCTCCACATTTGCCTTCGCCGGCGACAGCTCTAGCATGGGCGACGGCGGTGACCACAATGGAAGCAAACCCGGCGACGGCATAGTGGCGAATGACGCCACATGCGAGCCGTCATTCCTCCTCTCTCTACCGCGCCTTTAACACGAAATTCACCAAAATTTCAGCCGATTTTCACATAAAATTTACGTGCAACTCAATAATCCATATCTACAAGGAAAATGAAATGATTTACTTGCCTTGATTTCACCGATTTTTGCTGGTAATGGCGGCGAACGGACGACAGCCATTTTGGTTTCAGTTTGAGATTTCTCCCTCTATAAACATTGATAGACAAAATAGAGGGTAGCATTACGGAGAGGGCTTCACCGGCTTCCATTTCCGACGTCAAGACCTCTGGCAATGGTGGCGATGACAGCCCGTGCCGATCTCCCTTTCTCTCTTATCTTCTCTCATCTTTTCCTTCTCTTTTCCCGAAACCATTTATATATTTTCTTCTTTTTTTGTTTTTGTTTTTTATTATATATAATAATAATAATTATTATTATTATTGTTATACATTATAATTGTATTTTATATTTTACTTTTTATTTATTCCAAAATTAAAATCAATCTACGGGCGATAGCCCAACTGATACAAATATTCTTTCAAATTTACAATATTAAATTAATTTTTGTCACGTTTAAATTATCCAAAATCATAATTAATATTAAATTAATTTAAACAAAATTTTGAGATATTATATTACTCATCTATTCTGGACAGTCAAATTATACTATCAGTCAAATCTAACAGTTTAAATTTATTTATATTACAAAATTTTAAAAAATTACAATAAATTTGGGCAATTAAATTCATCCAATGATATAATTTGGCCACCCAAAATGGAGGAATGGGATCCTACTTCACTCATACATGAAGCAGGATTCCCGACTCACTAAAAAGTTAGAATTGTTTGTTGGTGAGTTAAGTATTCTCAATAGTCACCATCGGCCACTCTGCCTAGTGAAATAATTGAATTTATATTATTTTTAGATTGTCACCTCAAAATTATTATGATATATAATTTTTATTTTATCATATTTATATTTGATTCTCAATTGATATATATTATTTATTTTGTTTATATATTATCCTATTTGATTCTCAATTTATATATAATTTGGGTGAGGGAAAGGGTATGCTAAGTACATGAAATATGGGTTTTGCTCATAATAACAATGGCATGGCATGAGGAGAGGCTTGATCTAAACATCACGGTCTTAACTCTTGCGTACTACAAATAAGAAGACTGAAATATAAGCATATAATGTGGCTTAAATAACCACCAAAAGTAAAATAAAGGATCAAATTTTATACATTTCGTCATTTACTTGCTCTGTTTTTGGACTTTGCAAAACAGACCGGTTTTGAGCTTCTGGACACGCATTAGTTTTCTAGATGGTGTATTGTCTGAGTGGGGCGCCAGGGACAAAACCAGAATGCTTGATTTATAAGACAAATCTATCAAATGCCTTAATCGGACGTTACTTTGATCAATCAGCCGAGATTAATGAGTACGTTAATGGAAGAGTTATCATCACTTAAATGTACCACTAATACTTCAACAATCAATGAAATTGAATGGAAGAAGGAGATCAGGCATCGAGAAGATGTAACGGAGGGAAGAAACCGATCGGCTGAAACACGACTCAAAATCGGCTTGAACAAGTCGGCTCGACTTGACGGCTCGACTGCTGAAGCCTACATCACTCTCATATAAGACTTTTCACATTTGTTATTGATCAGTTTTACTATAATTTATCAGTATATATATATATATATATATATATATATATATGTAAGTTCTAATGTTCGTTAGGTTGAGATTGTCAAATGAATAATGCACCAAATTCATTGTAATTTTAAATAGTAAACTATTGAAGAGAATTATTATAAGATCGTTAAAATTTTAAAATTTAAAATAATATTTTATTATGACATATATATATATATTATTATAATACGATGAAAAAATTAATATTTAAAAGGAATATAACATCAGTCATAATTCACAAACACGGCTGCACGCTCGTTGCCAAAGTGTTTTTTCTTGTACACTGCCTTTTTATCACTGTGATCCACATGTTCTTCTTCGTTACCTAACACGATGCCTGCAAATCCAGACTCCTGTGGTAAGTGTAAATTATATTAATAATGGTAAAAATATTATATAATTAATTAACATTTTTATGTAAATTTCATGGGCAGTTCTGTATTGTAATTCTCCCTCTTCCTTGCTCGCCGCGTAAATGGCCAAGTCAAGAGAGGCCGTTAGGATCAGAGTTATCAGACGAAGGGTTTTCGTCATTAGCTCCAATAGGATTCTATCAGAATTAGATTATTAACAGAATAAATTATATTGTTCTACTAGAGAGAGAGAGAGAGAGAGAGAGAGAGAGAGAGAGAGAGTGAGAGATGGAAACTTCAGAATATCTCGCCGTTTCTTTGACAGAGTAAACGCCATTGCGATGACCACCTAACATAAATCAGACAACGCATAGAAAAACAAAAACAGAAAGACCCAAACACATATATATTCGTAAAACCAATTCCGTTCATTTTATTTCTATGTCTTGCTTCTTGTGCGTTGAATTCGTCGTTCGGAGACTTCGTCCCGTCTCCTGATCTGTGTCCTTTACAATCCGTACATCTCCTTCCTCTTTCAAATTTGAGATGTTTGGGCTTCTGGGTTAAGGGGATTCCAGCTACGGCGTGCTGTCCACCGTTGATTTTGACGAAATAAGAGAGAGAGTTTCTGGTTTTGGTAATATCGGAAGCGTTTTTGGTGATTCAGGAAAATGTGGAGGGATCCTGGTGAGCCTGCAGATTCGTATTATAAGGTCAGGCCCGAGTGTACAAATGTTCCAAAGAGCAAGTTCAGGATCAAGGTTTGTGGATCTTCTCTATTTTCCATAAATTCAAAGAAAATGAAGAAAAATCAAGTGGGTATTTTGCTTCATATATAAATTTATGTTGGTTTTGATTATGGTTCTTTGGAATTTCTTAATAAATAAATACTAGTTCTATTGCATTCATGCAGCTTAACCAACTATACTGATCAGAAATGTTTTTGATATGATGTGTTCTAGTTACCGCATTGATCCTTGAATTTTGTTGGTAAAAACCGTGTGAAAATTGAGAAATTTGTTTACCTTCTGAGCCATAGCCCACTAATTGCTGTGGTACTTTGCGTCATGGTATAAAAGAATGATATCTTATGGGTTTATAAATAGATAAATTTGATTCGTTGTAAGAACCCACAACTGTAGTAACATGAACGAGGTTCACATTGCTCACTGTTCCTCTTGAGCTTTTGCATAATCTTGTGATGCATTTTTAAGACTATATGAGATTTAATCATTAATGGATTGTGAAAATTGTTATATTCTTTTACTATTTTATAATGTAGAATTAAACATTCATGACATACTTAAATTCATGCATAGCATTCTTGGAATCGATTTATCTCTATTCATCATTTTTTATTTTTCTTCATAAAAGTTGTCAGGATTTTGTGTGTGTGTGTGTGTGGAGTTGTTGTGTTCACTTTTTCTTGAAGGCTTCTTATATTCAGAGTCAATGAAATTTAACAAAATTTTATCTTCACATTTGAAGATCACTCCACACAAGTAAAAAAAAATCTCCCCTGATTATCATCAACAAATGATGGATAGTTCTGTCATTTATAGGATAGAGAGGATAGGGGTAGGACTGATTTTTTAATTACATAAATATCCTTTTCATCAAAGACTCATCTATTAAAGAAAATAATTTTGTTATAAATATAACAAAAGCACATGAAATTATAACATTTAATTATTTTAATAAATTACTAAATATGTATAACGTAATTCGGGACAATTCTAACAGCTTTTTGTTTATTGATCTGCAAATTCAGCGTGGTAAAACACTGAGTGTAAGGAAATGGCAGGCTGCATTTTCCCCAGAAGGCTATCTTGATATAGGCAAGACCCTACGTCGGATCCAACGTGGAGTAAGTTCAATTGTCATACTAGATCAAGACTTTTGATAACTGCTGCACCTCACTTAATTGATTCCGTCTCATGTGAGTGTTTCTTTCTCTGAACAAGCATAATATGTAAGGGATTAAGAGCTCCTATGCAAAGTAACTCATGTGGGAATCAGTAGACATGTTGGCATGGGTTCCTAGTGTCATTATGATGGAGCTCAATATGGAGGATCAAAGAGAATTTTTGTGGGGAAAAAAATTTTATGATAGCGGTTAAAAATGCAGCAGAATTATATGAAGAAGAACCTTAGCGCAACATTAATATTGTTGGCATATGACCTGGTAGCCACAGGTTTAATTCATGAAAACGACATATTGTATAATATAAAGTAAGATTGTATACAATAAACTCAAAGTGGTCCAATCCTAAACCAAACCCTGCACATTTTGGGAGTTTCATGCACTGTGCTTTCCTTTAGTAACAAATGCAACAAGAATAGAATGAACTGCTGTGACATGATCGTTTTCCCCTTAAAAATTGGTCCTTGTTGGTCTATATGAGCTATACTGTAACTCCCCTTGGACCCCATGTGAGCTTGCTGAGTGATTCCCCTATCCGCTTAATACATGCATGCTTAAAACTGGGTGTCACGGAGTCCCTTTCAGTGATGCATGTGTATCATCATCATCATCATTGGCAATTCTGTGACTTTGTGTGCCTAGGAAGTCTTGACGCATAGGCCGCTTCCTAGAAATCACTTATGGCAGTGTAGGATCTGGTATACTTGTTATTCTGTTGGCCAGACGACATTCACCAGTCTATCTATAGGCTTGCATAAGTAATGCACTCTTTCTGGACTTTCATGCGTTCTTAATTTTGTTTCTTGCATCTTGTCTTAGAAAAGATTATAGGGATTAATGATCAAAATGCACATGCTGGCTTAATCAGGGTATCCATCCATCAATTAGAGGAGAAGTTTGGGAATTTCTTCTTGGGTGTTATGATCCCAAGAGCACATTTGATGAGCGGGAACAAATACGTGAAAGAAGAAGGTACCTACTTTACCAGGTTTTGTTTTGTTGCACATATCATGCTCTCCTACGCAGAGCTCACGCGGAGGGAATGATGTTTTTACAGAATTGCAAAAAACTAATTTAAACCAGCTATGAGCTTGTGATGACATGCAAGCTAGTTCTTAACATAAACTATAAATTGCTTAATTGCTTTTGATATTAAAAGAAGGAAATTTTTGAGCTTCTTTTTTGCTTTGTTCGACTGTCCATTATTCTTATAGCTTTGTTCTTTGGAATGCTTGGATGGTGGCTAGAATTTTCATGCATCACAGTTGAAATTCAAGATCCAAGTCCATGTTCATAAATGTATCTCAGATAGGTTGATATTTGTCTCAAAATGAGTGTCTACATATAGAAGTTGTATAAGTATGGGGAAGTTAGTATATGATATTCTCAAATTTCGCGGTTAAGGGAGAGTCATATGTGCTTTTACTTGATCCCTACAATATGAAGAGGTTGTTTTCTGATTTGAACTCGTGATCTTTAGGTCACAATATTCATATCGAAGCTATATAAGCAAATGTAATAAAATAAAGTTTAGGAATAAGGAATTGTACAAAACAATATCCTTCCCTTTTCTTAATTTTGTAATCATATGAATGTGGATGCATAATAGTGTTTTTAGTAAGTGGAAGATGTTGATGGACATTTTACCATTTTCCATAAGTTTTGGATGTATATTTTTGTTATTAAAGTAGTTTTGCCTTACTTTCTTAGCTCGGTAAATACAAGAGGGTTGTTTTTTCCTGCTTGAGGTGGGTGAAGTTAAGACTGAACCAACGCCACGGATTTGGGAAAAGGCTTACCTTACAAAAATGTCAAGGCTCTTGACCCATGTTCTGTATATGTTTAAACCCATGCAACTTATTTTACAAATCTCAACATGCGGTTATGCATAACTTCCTCCTCATTGTTCCCTTTCCTTGTTCTGATGGAATTATACCATCCATAACATTCATAATTGTCTATATTGTCATTCAACATACATTTATTAGCAAATTCTTTTTTAGTCGGAAGATCTATAGATGGAGAGTTTTGCTTCTCTGATATGTTTAAAGAGAGAGCTATGATTCTTTGTTTTCCCATGTAAAAGAGCTCATCAAAGTATCGTTCTAATTATTCAAAATCTTGCATATGTTCATAAAATTTGACTCCTTATTTCTACCCATATTGTAGCTCTTTAATCTCAAGTGCAAATAAAATCACACCAAGCATTTTTCTAGTTAGTGGGATCAGCTTCATGGATTGTTTGCTGCTTTTCAGCTCTGTTATAAACCATTTCCTCTCTAATCTCAGTGCAAGATCATGCTTTTCTTGGCTCATCCACCAAAACTATGCTGTCCATAGAAAGCATGCACCAAGGTGCATTATCTTGAATGTACATGGTTCATCGATAGCCAAGGTAAATCGATATAGGCTTAAAGCTGACTATTATTGTAAGCCAATTGCAATTGGAAAAACCTCATCTTTCCCTAAATGTGTATGACACAAGTCACTGCTCCATTGTATACGCTTTTTTTAACTTGAATATATGCCATGGAAACTCCATTCTTCGCTAAAATCTTGATAAGACTATATTTTGGATTGTTTAATATTTGTTCCCCAAGTCAATAAATACCACATAAAGTTCATTGTCTTTCCTTAACTTGCTCCATCAAACACCTTAACTAGTTAGCTTTAAATATTAGACCTGGTTGACATGCATCCCAGTTGGTTTTCTAATACGCTTGTGTCTTGCATTAGTCTCCTTTTGATCACCCTTCCTAACTTCATTATATGATTCATCAACTTAATATCTTTTTAGTTGACACAACTTTATATATCCCATTTGCTCTTGTACATAGGTAAAGTGTGTTCTTTTTTGTGGTAATTTTTCGTTCTTGACATGCGCAAATATTTCATAAATCATTGCTATTCTTCAATCTTAAAAGATGGTAGCATAGTGGATGAGGCAGAAAAGTCGTTTTGTGATTTGAGCTGGTGACCCATGGTCACTAGGAGTAATTTTGCCATTGCACCAATATTCGCTTTCTTGTTATTCTTCTACCTTTTGTACTAGAATTTTGTACCATGTAGTTTCCCTTTTGCATGAACTTCTCATCCTAAGTTCGCATGCTATAGTGACTGTAGAATAGCTCATGTCCGCTTAAGTTTTTCAGTCTTTAAGTTGCTTGTTTGAATCCTTTTTGCATTCCACTGATCCATGGTGGCAGAAGCATCACCTATTTAACACTCCATATGTCTGGGTTGTGCATGGCCCACATTGTCGAATTCTTGCTATATACACATAATATTCTTGCGGCATGTATCTGGTGCTCACTTCTCACCCTTACACTTTTATTCCTTTCCTTTTTCCTCTGGCATGCAACTGTTTGCTGAATGATGAAATTCTTTGTAATCCTATTTCAGTGCTGGCCAGAATTTAAATTAAAAACACTGAAGTGATTTGTTTGATATCTTTTGTTTAACCTTAGAGAATTGTCTGCTTTGTTTTGGCCCAAAAGCGTAAGAACTTTATAAAATTTTAACTAGTCACGGATCATCAAAATTATCACATTATTTTATTATTTCACAATGTGGAATTAAACATTCTTAATATGCCTAAATCCACACTTAAAGTTATTTTTTGAAAAACCTTGGATCGATTTCTCTCCCTTCATCATTATCTCTTTTTCTTAATGAGAGTTTATAGATTTCTTGTTCGTGGAGTTGCACACTCTCTTAATTTTCTGGAAAGCAGTTTGTAAAAGAGCATTAAAGAGAAGTTAATAACCTCAATGGATTCCAAAAAAAAAAAAAAAAAAAACAGCCATCATCATTGTCTAGAAAATTGTTCCTATCTTGTCCACAACAAATGATGGGTAATTATGTTATTTATAGAGTAGGTTGAAAACTGATTCCTTAAATATATAGATGATATTCTTTCTGTAAAAGATTGGTCCTTTTAAGTAAATAATTTCTCTAATAAAATATAACAAAATTGTACTGAACTTTAACATGTAATCATCTCAATAAATTATCAAAAAAAAAAAGTGCTACATCCTGTGAGGTAATTCTAACACAAAGTACTCTCATACACACACAAAATGATTCTTATGTCTCATAAGTAAAGAGGCTATATCCATATTGCGATGAACTTGGACCATAGCAGGTCTAATTAATTATACTTCACAAAAATTAAAATCCCCAAAATAACATAACAATTCCCAAACCCAGGTGTGACGAAATAAAGAACTATTAAATTTTATCATCCAGATAATAACAAATAACAGAACCCAAAATTCATCACAGAATCTCATTGGATAACCGTCCAAACAATATAATAAATGACCTACTTCATAATATCATAAGGGAGGTGACAAACCAATCATAACAGCAAAACCCAAAATACACAACCAAAATGTTCCCAATATACAATCATGGGCCTACACTCGCCCAATCCCAATATTTGAAATACAACAAATACAAACCCAAACCAAACGAAACTAAAACTCACCCAAATGGATGAACGACAATCAGATCACGCCTAAGCTCCTATAATGCATTCAAATCCACTAATCTGAAGGGAAAAGAAATAAAATGTAAGTTTAAAGTTCAACAAGTATCAATATCATATATAATAAATAATACGGTCCGAAATCAAAGAGAGGGTCTATAAACACATTCAAAATATGTAAAAGATATAAGTTCAAAAATCCAATACCGAAAGTCAAATCACAAATCTAAAAACTTGATATCGAAGGTTAAGTCACAAATCCGAATCATAATCAGATATAGAAAGTTAGGTCACAAATCCGAATTATAATAAGATATTGAGAGTCAAATCACAAATCCAAATCATAATTTGATATCGAAAGTCATGAGGGTAGTCTCGTACTCAAATTAGAGTCGATATCAAACATAGTCCCATCGGAATATATATTGAAAAGAAGTAATCCGGAGTGAAATCAGATAATCCAAATCAGATTGTAATCCATATCATAATCCGTACCGAAATAGAGGTGGAACAAATTAGAGTTCGGATCGAAATCACATATGTACAAAATAGAGTCCGAATCGAAATCACATAAATCGAAGCATGTTTCGGTACAAATTACATATCAGATGTACTTGACTAACCAAATCTTATCTGTGGGCAAATTTGCGAATCTCAAATCGAAATCCGAATACAAATCGATGCAGAAATACAAAGTATACACGAAATCAGAAAACCAAAGATCGTAAAATCAACTTGAGAAATGGTTACACATACTCCGATAACTTTAAACTAGATTAATTGTCATTTAGACCCATGGGCGTGACCATGTATGTACTCTGTCTCCCATAGATAAGAAACGTGCTTACTATATTTTGCTACCTGCGGTTTTGGGTGCAATCTTCAAGTTTATTACATATATTAGGACGTCCGAATATATTAGTTTTTTGTTCAATTCACTTACGATAGTTTTCATTAAATACAGACGGGGTGGGTCAACTACAAATAGAGCCTTTTCTAGCAAGTGGAAAAGGGAGACAGATATTTTCCCGTTGGGAGTGGCACCACAAATCACATATCGAATCGTATCACAAAGGTAGCGACCTCAATCCCCGGGTAGCGATACATGCGTATTATTACACGGTCTATGTAGGTTTCATGACTGTTTTCATACAAATATATTGATACATAAATATATAGTCTCAAAATTTACCCATTTTCTCATAAAATAGAAAAATCCTCAAATATTCATAAATCCATAACAAAACTCCCAAACGACCGGTAAACATATCATACATGCACAAAGAAAAGATGTGGGCTAAATAAAAATAGCATGCACGAAAGTTAAACCTTCAAAATAAATACAAAACTTATCAGATATTGAAACAGATTAAAGATAGGGTTTATAGATACTTGTCTTAACCTCATACCAAGTAGATTTGACAAAAGGATACTCCAATCTATCTTATCTCTTCTTCTTCTCTCTTCTTCCTCCTCCCCCATCTCTCTCCTTTCTTCCTTCTCCTACACGAATGCCTGACAGTGTGCTGCTCCCCTCTATTTATACTCCACACGGCGCTTGAGAGTCTTTTCAGGCGCATCTTGTGCGCCACCTCTCAAAAATTGGCGCTCGAGCGCAGCCTTTGGGTGTGCCTTAGGTGCTAGCCCATGGCAAATGGCGCTTAGGCACCAATCGGGCACGCTTCAGATGCCAGCCTGCTGATCTGAATTCCTTCAAAATACCACAATATATTATTAATTCCAATGGATTCAAATTACCCAAAATAATAAA
>JAOVVI020009377.1:0-10548 GCA_028571085.2 Nepenthes alata
GTTGACCGTCTGCGTGTTGGCCGCCTTCGTGGAGAACGAAGGGAGAGTGGCTAGCGATCCACTGATGGGCTGTGGCCATAATGGAATAGGCTCATCACTGTAGAAAGCCTCTAAAGGCCCAATCGAGTTGCGCACGGGCGGTCAACATTGAGTTGACCGTTTGTGAGCAAGTTGGCCGCCAAGACGGTCAACGCCAACATTGACCGTTATGCGCTTTCCAGTTCCTGGGCCCGTCTTCTCACTGGGCCGTAAAATTATTGACTGATTTTTTTGGGTTTCCGTTGATCTTTCTTTGGGTCATCCCATTATTGGTGTACCCATCAAATATCATAAAAATGTCGATGATATAAAAATATTATCTAATTGATGGGAGTATAAATACACGACTTTTGATTCACAATTATAAAATAAGATTCGCAGAAATTATTATTGTATAGTATAGTTGTAGTGTTATATTGAATCGGATTTATGAGAAATTTATGGAACGGCCTTAAAATAAAACACGCGCGATCTCTACAACACTTAATTTTTACAATGAATGATGGTCTGCAGAGTAGACGTGATCGTTGCAGAAGTAAAGTCTCGCAGAGTAGGCCGACATGCACGTAACATATCTAACACGACAGGATGGATTTGCAAAATTTATGGCAGGATCCCCTACACACACCAGCTCCACGTAGGAGGATTCAAACCACTATATAAGTATTTACTGTGTACTTAACAATGATCAAATTTTCTACACCGACATTTACGCTCATAGAGGGAGAAAAAAAGATACTTACACTGCATAACTAAGAGAACACTTGTGATTGTAAAAGTTATTCTTTAAAGTCACCATATACTTGGTTCTCCACCTACTGTACTCATGCACCTGAATGGTGAAATTATTATCGAATCCAAAATCTTATGATATTTTCATATTGTTTAAAAGAAGATTTTTCACGTAAAAATACTACGTGTCAATATCTCTCTCTTCCTTCTACTTAAAAGTTATATTTGTATTATTTTGCATTCAGGTCCTCATCCGTATAAGAGATTGAGATCCGACAACGCAACAATATCATATCAGATAGATCATTTTAATTATAATAGAAATATAGTAGTTTATATTGTATTTTACATTGAAATGTATGTTATGCATGGTCACTTGATTAATCGAATTTGAGTAATTTGAGAATTAATGATTTAAGTGATACCACGACTGATAGTCCAATTATGGAGAATAAAATTAAAAATAAAAATTATTTGACAATTTTATTCTGTCGCAACCCAACGGACGAGTTGAATCCGCATAGTGAAAGTTGGCAGTCAATTATCGCAATCGTTAATGCACCGGTGAGGGAGTTATCGTTTCTAAATGTTGTTACGCGAACCCTAAGCAAGAGCTATGGATCGATGATCGTCATCGCTCTCTTTCTCTCTCTATGTTATCTGTGCGTGGGTGCTGAGCCCTAGATAGTGCCTCAGAATCTTAGATATTTGCTTTAAATCTCAATCTACCGATCGCCATTTCGAGTCACCAACATCAAATTCACAGTTTCTCAGAAGATACACCACTAGTCAATGCAATGGTTGTATGCAAATGCCGGAAGGTAACTCCTTTCCATCTTCCGCCCTGCTCCTCTTTGTTTATATCCGAGTGCGTTTTGGATTTCTGTGCTGTACTCCTATATTCACTGGAAATATATTGAGTTTGATCGCACATCCTAAGTATATCTATCTGTGATTATAAGCGCGTTTCTTATTTATAATAGGATATTTATTTTTTCAGATCTGATCAAGCTGTTTATCTGGAGTAAATACTATGTCTGAGCTTGAGTTGGTTTCATGCGTTTTAATATTTCCGTTACTAATCTGTATTTTTAAATTTTAGGTTGACTGAAATATAGAAATCAGATGGGGAAGATATTAGTAGCCTACAGATGAATTTGCGGGGGATTATAAAAGAATGATGTCAGGAATTAATGTGTGTTTGCCGCTCATTTTGATTCAATTCACTGTTCAAGATTAACAGTCAACGTTTTCGTTTCATCGTTGAATTGTGAACTGAATTGGTTGAAATTGGTGTGAAGTCCTGATTTCAGATTTGTTATCTCATGATCTGTGTTCAGAATGGCTGAGTTGATTGACTTCCATTGGAAAATTGCAGCCTGTATTTGTTCAATTTGAGGACCAATTGTCACATTTTGGAGTAGGGTGCCATATTGATAAGTTTGCTATTTGCATTGGCTAATTTTGGATGCTAACATTTTTTCTGGTTTCCAGGCAACTAAATTGTACTGTTTCGTGCACAAGGTCCCTGTTTGTGGAGAATGCATATGTTTTCCTGAGCACCAGATTTGTGTGGTACTGATTTTGCATTTACAGCTTTTGTTGTTGACATGTTAAGATTTTTACAAATGTTTTCCGTTGCTGAGTCTTTGAATGCCTAAGATATTCTTCCTTCTGTCATCATTACGTGATTTAATGGTTCTGTTTGTTTTTTGATCGGCGTGTGCTGATTTAAATTTCTACCATAAGGGAGCAGTAGCTAGAATGGATAAATTTGGGATGTTACTGAACTCAAAGTCTGTTAATTGTTCCCTAATTGAGGTTGGCACTCAGCCATGCATGCAACACTTGAAGAACGATACTAGAACTCACAGTAATAGATTAACTTGAAATTTAAAACTAGGAAACAGAGCTTAGCAAGGTGGATGGGATTTGCGTTCTCTAACAATAAAGCTAACTGATTTCGCAGAGAAGTGTGAATCATAAAAAGCTCCTTTTGGGACAAAAGAACTCTAAGCATTTCCTTTGAAATGCAGCTATCCAGGCGTAATTCATCATCATTCCCATCACATAAAATGTGACAAAAGTCTTTGATCAAAGTCCTAGTGAAATTGCATGTACTTTTGTTGTTTAGGGATATACTCTCTAGCAATCAAAATTAGGGATTTGGGGTTCTCTTTTGTAGTCAACTGTGTTCCTCTTGGTCTTGTGCTTGGTTTGTACAAGGATGGATTACAATTAAAGAACCTTTAGATTTTGGGCTCAGATCCTGTAAGTTGTAACTGACACGAGGAAGATAATAGTCTGAAACCTCACTGGAACATTGAAGTGATGTAGGCATCCAGTATATGGAAATAATTTGCTGGGATAGATAAAATGAGGGAATAGGGAGCCTTGGGTCCCTTGATGGATGCCCCTTGGTGGATGAGAATAGTTGTTAGTTGTTACCTCTCTTTTATTGGATATGGATGAAGCCCCAAGTCCCACGATAGGAGTCAGTCATACTCATATGGATCCACATCTGTCATCAAATTTTATTTAAACCAACATCCTGTAAAAGTTCAAGGGCCATCGAATCCATTTTTCGTTATATTGCTTTAAGTTCCTTAGATCTGTCATTGCTTATTCAGCTGCCTCTAACCTCAACCAAATCATTCTTTCTTTCTTTGTATCAAGAGGCAATATCATCTTTACTGCCATCCCTTATCTCATATTGATTACTCCTGGGGCATTATCCCCCCCCTGAGTTTCTTCTTAACATTTTTCATTTCAGCTACTCTTGGTACTTGTATAAAAGGAACATTTTGATCCGTGTAATGTACCAGTTCTTAGAGCTGGCCTAGTTTTGATAATTGTGATAGCAGTACTCTATGCTAGTGGCCTAGTGCTCTAAATCTTGTCCTAGTGATTTGGACCTATATAGACAATAACACTAGAAAAATCCAGATCATCCCTGATAAAGGGGCCTCTAAATATGCCCTTGTAATAAAACCCCCAGTCTAGGGCATCCTTTTGGAAACTACATTTGTGGTACTCCAGTTCAATGGATTAAGCATGGTCATATTATGTTCATTTAGGCATGTGATGTATGCTTAAGAACTACAATTTACATAAATCTCAGACTGCTTGTGGTTCATATTATGTTTGACTTATCCGCTTATTGCGTTTATTTGAGCTGTGCAGGTCCGAACCTACTCAGAGTGGGTTATAGATGGAGACTATGTTTGGCCTACTGATTGCTGTCAGTGCAAAACTGTGCTTGAGGAAGGAAAAGATTCCCAAACTACTCGTCTGGGTTGCTTGCGTATGTGGCTTTTAAAATTTTTATCAAACATAAGTATTGTTGATATTTCAAAAATTTTCAATCTAAAAAGAACTAGTAAATTTATATCAGTAACCTACTTAACTCTTTTATTTTTGTTTGTTAGATGTCATTCATACAAGTTGCTTGATTTCACTTATTAAAAGTTCCCCCCCGCATACTGTGCCTTCTGGATACACATGTCCTGTGTGTTCAGCTTCGGTAAGAATTGGTTCTTGGAAAGATCTTCTATTTTGATTATACTGGTTTGTGTTTCTCCTGTTACTTGTGAATGCACTGTGATCCATCTGAATTGATATATGCTTTAAGTGTAAGTGGACTAGCCATATCCTCATACCCTATCTCATGAGTCTCAAGTTTATGACTCCAAAATCCAAGAATTCCATATCCATTTAAAATACACAGATACACAAACTTCAACACTTTTACCCTTCTACGTGGCATACAGACTCACAAATGTTTAGTTAATTACAATTCCTTAGAGTACTAATGATAGACTACTATGAACTATTTCATTGGTTGAAAAAATTCATCACCTTGTCAAGAACAACGACTTCCAAATTCTCAAGATTGTGGAGTGTCAACACTTTCTTGGAATTGTTCTTGATTTTCCAATACCCTTTGTTGAAAGTTATAAAATGTAGGAGTGTACCTGATTCTGGGTTGCCCAGACTTATGACATTTGTTGAGTTCCTACCAGCCACTCCTCCTTATCTTACCTTATAAGAGAGAGAGAGAGAGAGAGTTTCTTTGTATCAAATGCACACACTTTATATACTTAATAGATGTATACATATAAACGGGAGGAAATACGTGCCTATGAATGCATACTTTCTTGGGGTCTTACCATGTTTTTGTACTATTGTTTAAGTCTGAAATTGATTAACACCATAGCCTAAATTAACATATCTCAAGGTGCCCTCGTACCCTTGTTCCTCTTTAAGTATTTTGAAGCTTAGGAGTGTTAAGTATATGTTCTTTTCTGTTGTGTTTTTCTTTTCTATAGAGATGATACCTTGTCCTCTTATTTGCATTACAACTTTTTGTTTAGTTTTTCTTTTGTATATGATGATTTCAATAATTTGTTGCATATAAATCTTTTATCTCTTGTTTTAATTCCGATTCATTTGCCAATAGTGTAATAATCATTATGTACAACAAGAGAAAAGGCTATTCACTAAAGTTAGTATACTCGCATATCTTCTGTAGCAGCTTGTGGGTGAATCTGGTTTACTGTTTATTTATATCATTAGATTTTTGCTGTCTTCTTGGTGCTTTCAGGTTAAGCTATTGCTTCATATTATTTTTCTGATTGGTCAACAAAAGATCTCAATAACAGATTGATGAGAAGGCACTAAAGAAAATGATAAAACCCTAACTGACAATGTGTAAATATTTTAGGCATCTGAATCACCACAGGAGAAGTAAAATAATTTTAACAAGCCAGTTAATAATTTTTAAACAAGCCAGTTATATATTATTTGGTTATATCATTTGTAAGTAATATTTTCCACTGGATGCAGATATGGCCTCCTAAAAATGTCAAGGATCCTGGATCCAGTTTTCATATGAAACTTAAGGAGGCAATTATGCAGGTAAGGTCCACCTTTGCTCCTTATTTATCTGACTAAGGGCCCAAATAAGTGGGCATGTGCAGGCACGCACACACACGGACGCACGGACGCACGGACGGACGCACTCACGCACGGACGCACGCACGGACGCACGCACAGACACACGCACACACACACGCACGGACGCACGCACGGACATGCACGCACGGACATGCACAGGCGCACAAACACACACAATGATGTGTCCATATATACAAATGGCGGGTACTCTGTCTGTATGTGCGGAAAATCCATCGTTCTGTATTGAAGTACGCTGTATGGTGATTTTCCTGGATACCCTGTGACTACCTTGTGCAATGTCTTCTACAAGGAATTTCATTTCTTGGGTTGCTGATTAATGTCATAGATTGAAGTTGAATTTTGCTTAGCATTTGTTTGTTGTAATGTGGAAACGAATGAGGATTCTGCAGAATGTCTTTAAGAGCAGATGGTCTACAAATTATCATAATACCCCAGTTAAAGTAGGAGCCAGGTAGTTTACTTAAAAAATGGATGTTAACCTATTGGATGTGAAACCTAGACCTCCTTTTGAAATGTGCAATTTAAAAGGTTATTTTTTACGTCTTATATTTTTTTGGGTATAGCCAGTTGATGAACTCCAAACTCCATGGTGAATGGGCTAAGCACTCATTCCTCCTCATAATAATTGAGCCACACTTAACTGTGTTGGATTTACTTCTGAGTTTGTAGAGAAGGCCCATCCTTTTTGGATTATGGGTCTGTTGACATTTTTAGTTGAAACAACTTCTGGAGAACATAATAGATAGAATCTTCTCCTAGGATATTCAGTAAAAACTAATTGGAATTTTCTATAAGTTGCTCTGGATTAATTTATCAATTTTCATTTCAGAACTTTTTCAAAAACATCCCAAGAATATTTTTGACAGAAGTTATAAATAATAGCTTTTCTTGAAAAACACTTTGTAAAGAAAAAAAAATCCCCTATGTTCTTCTAATTTGAGAAGATTAAGAAGCATCAAGTTGTAGAGTTTCTAATTTCCCCCCTCCTATTTCCACCTTGTGCCACTATTGCAAGCATTGTGTGCCCCGTTTTTCCATTGTATGCAGCTTTATTGCTGCTGCCTCTGCCGAAGTCTTGATTGCTTTGGTGCACCCTCCTGCAATCATCTCTGTTACGTTGACACACCACCATCTTACTGCAGCCCATACCGCTAGTTGAAATTAGTCCTCCCAATTTCTCCAATTAATGCCTTTACAATTACCTACTCAATTGGGCTGCAAACCCAATTGTTTTAAGGAATTGATCCTCAAACTATCCCCAATCAAAACTATGCCAAATCCTTCAATACCCAACTTCTTAAAAGGGGTCTCTTCTTTCTGATTGGAAGGTTGAGAGAGATGTACTTTTGAAATTGTACTCTTCATGACACTGATAGTGCACTTTTTTGGGTTAGAGAAGTATTAACTAGACTGGCAAGATGAACAGCAAGGATGTGACAATGATTATTTGACTCTATTAATTATTTAAAATTTTTATCTCACTACATAAAACGTTGCCTGAGTCATGAAAGCAATAACGTTGTAGCTTGCATTTTTTCGTAGAATTTTCTTTCCCTTGCAATTTGAGATTTTGTTGTCTTCTTAAATTTCTTTTGACAGGGTTTTGTATTGCTGATAATTTGTGGTAATGCAGACTGGTATTGAGAAAAATGTGTTTGGAAATCATTTAGTCTCCTTGTCGTCAGCAGAGTCCCGTGTTCCACCTCCTGCCTTTGCCTCAGATCCACTGAAAATTGTGTCTGCTGGGGGCAATGGAACAGTGAAAAATGAGACAAGCATGCCTGACGGATACTCATCTGGAGCTGGAATGGGTTCCTGTAAAGTTACTGAACCAGATATAGTAGAGATAGATGGTCCTTTAGCTGGGAACTCTCTCACAGCTAATCACGAGCCTAGTTACAAGAAATCTGCAAGTCCCGGTGTAAGAGGATACTGATTCTACTATCGAAGAGTATTTATTTTCACATCCCCATGAAATTATTTCTTACTGCATGGGCATCATATTTTGCAAAAAAGATAAAGTGAGCCTGGTTTTACTTCTACGATTGTATGCAGTGTCTTTTCCTTTTCTATACTGGTTCTTATAATACACTTCTGTTTTTCAATTTTTCAATGCATTGCAGTCTGGTGCAACAACAAGGAAAGCTGGATTCCATATTGAAAGGCAAAATTCTGAAATTTCTTATTACGCAGATGATGAAGATGGAAATACGAAAAAGTACACCCGGCGGGGTGAGCCAATTTTGCTTTGATGATAATTATATACAGCCTTTTAGTTTGGTATTATCAACTGAAGCCTCTGGCTGTTGCCTAGGTCCTTTCCATCACAAGTTTCTCAGGGCATTGCTACCAATTTGGTCCAGTTCTTTACCTACTTTGCCGGTGACTGCACCACCTCGTAAGGACTCATTAAATGCAGATGATGTGCCAGAAGCTCGTTTGCGGCATCAGAGATCTTCCAGAATGGATCCAAGAAAAATTCTACTTGTTATAGCTATGATGTAACGCCCTTAACTTTCTTTTGATTTGCAACTTTTCCCTTGTGTACTCCTCTTGTCAAATCCCCCTCCCATAAAAAATCCCTTTTTGTGGCCTTTTTTCCTTTCTTTTGGAAGGGGGGGATTGTTGTTAACAATAGTGACCTCACCTTCCACTGTTGTCGCCATGGTAGTGTCCTTCAGACAGACCCCCCAAAATATGGTCTTCAAAGTTAAAAGGCTTGTAAATCTCAGTACAGAGATGGGACCCCCCAAAAAATATGGCTCGTCGTCTCTGAGGAGACTAGACCATGCTCAATATGAAATGACCCGCGTGTGGAAAACTCACAGATTTGCAGGGGGAGAGAATGCATTTTGATACTGTGCCATATTTGGGGTTTCTTCCAGCTTAGATTTCTTGGGGAGTGATAGAGTGATATGTGACCATCTCAAAGAAGCAATTACATAGTTGTGTTCTAGTCAGTTATTTTCTACATGATATTTGTTATTTTTTTTTCTTATTAGTATACTTGAACACCAATGTCTGTCCACAGAGCTGATGAATCAATTACAATACCCACAGCCCTATATTTCACATAGACCATATCGTTATGGAGAGCCATTATGATCCTCACACCGGGCTAGCTTTCATATCCACAAAATGGTCAGAAATAGAATTGTGGATGATATATCATGTAATTTAAATGGTTATTCAATTTCCATCGTATATTTTTTCTACTTTTAATTCTAACAATTAGGTGGGTATAAATTTCATCTTCCTAATAGGACTACAACAACACTAATAGTTATCAGTCTTTAGCTTAAGTACAGACCGGTTAAAATAGTGAAATTGTTGGATGGTCCTTGCAGGGCATGCTTGGCAACAATGGGCATCATTTATTACAGAATTGTTCAAGGTGACCTCGGACAGGAGATGCCCGACGATGAGCAGCAGCAGTGATGATCATATAATTTGGGCTGCGCTGGTACGGTTACCGCCATTGATATTGCTGCTGACTCCTTTTTTTGAGGCTCCCTAATCCTCCATATCCCAAATGTTATATCAACCTCCTTTTTCCTTCTTTCTTTCTTTCTTTCTTTCATCCCATTTATTCCATGGGGTGGGAGTTGATAAAACAGGTTTAATGGTACATGCTCTCCTATGTTTTCGTCTGGAATTAATGAATTTTATAGGTGTCCATAGTTGATGGACTTAGTTATAAATGTGCAAGGCTGTTGGGTTTTCTTTTTGAAGTTATTCACTGTTAGGCAAACACAGTAGCCCAATAATAGATAGATGAATAAACATTATATTTTTTAGAAATATTATAATAGTGACTGAATAATAATTTCTAAATATTTTTTTCTAAATTTAGTCATCCTCTACTTTGACCTTGATCTGGTAACAATTTGGAGCAGGACTATTGTTTATTTGGCAGTCACTTGCTGATGGATGTGCGCACGTTCGTGGTGATGCTTGGGATTGAAATTGACATTTAATTTTGTATTTTAATGATATATTTTAATCTTATTTATATATTTATTTATTATTTACTTTTGATTTTTAGAATGATAAAATAGCTTTATTAGTGAGAAAATTGTAAGATTTTCAAGTGTTAAATTATTCGCACCGTATGGACTAACACACATTCATCAATAAGATATATATTAGTATGATATTTTAGACTTGCGAATGTCTATCAATCCTCAGTACTGTTACATTCATTTGTTAAAAATATAATGTTTATTATAATATAGCACGCTGTATATTTATCAATAAATAATTGATTTTGCTGAATTTGAAATAAATTCTATTTAATTGGTTCTATTTAATATAACGTTAATATAGCACGTTGTATGTTTATTAAGTTAGTTTTTTCTCGGTACCAACAAGAGCTACTGAATGAATGGGCTTAAATGGCTGACAGTTTTTTTTATAAATTTTTGAAATATTTTTAATAATATGATATTTTATTCGATAATATTATAAAAATAAATGAGATATTAACTTATCTCATTGCCTTTGAAGGGTATCCATTGCATGTTTTTAAATGATTTTTTTAAATAAAATCTCTATTATTATTATTATTATTCTCCGTGTGAAATTTTAGTTTATTCAATCTTCAATTTATTTTATTTATTCATGACAAATTTTTAAATGAAATGACTATCATCCATTAATAAAAACTAATACACCCATGTAATAATATATCGATAAATTAGATGCTAGATTATTTAATAGTGTTTCAAAAATATATATTTTATGGGTTCGGTAAACCAGATCTAAGAAGGTCTACGAATGAAATAAATGCTGAATAAAATT
>JAOVVI020009378.1:0-13644 GCA_028571085.2 Nepenthes alata
ACCCCAAGCATGAATTATTTACTCGGCTGGAGTGAAGTCACCCGTTGCGACGACCCCTCATCGGTTAGCCATACTTGGGGGCTCCGTCCTCTAACTCCAAGATGGTCAACGGATATCAGCATCACACATGCGAGCCGCTATGTCAGCCGGAGGCAAATTCACCCATGGCGGCGACCCCCTTTGGGGGTAGCCATGCGGGAGGACGATCGACCCCGGGCGTGAAAAGCACTCGCTATCCAGCGGGGTATATTGGATCCATGTTCCCCGGACCATTCACACCCGCCGGAAGGTGTAGCGCTGGGGGCTTTGCCCCTCAGCTCCCTGGAGACCAAAGAAAGCCAGCATTATCAAAGGATCTGCCGTGCGCTACCCAGCCAATCTGGGCAAAAGATCAGACCCCTCGGACCATAGGGGCCATCGGCCGTGGTGCCTAACAGAGTGCTCCGACGACCCTTTGAAGCGGTACACGCAGACTATGCGCTTAGAACCTTAGACAGGTCCCGAGGGCATAGCACGTCGCCTGCCGACGAACACCTGCAACGGTTCCACGCCGAACCCAGGTAAGTCTTGTATGCATCGCACTGCCTGCTTGAATCATGTTTCCATTAATAAAGTAGTGGTATTATCTGTTCATACAAATGACTGCGTAACACTGCATAAAATTATACGACCTAGACTGCCCCTAAGTCTGGAGGACTATCGTCCGTCCGTAAAATGAGGCCTTGGCATCGTGCCAAGCGGCACGAAAGCGGCCACCTCCAGACTTCGACTCCACGTCGAAAGGGCCCCAAGCGGCCCACTAATTTGGCTTTACGCCGAATGACCTGAAAGCGGTCACCACCAAAGTTAGGCAGAGTAGGCGTACGGCGCGTTCCGCTCTTTCTCTCACACCCAAAGGCCACGGCCCTAAACCTTTGCCCAACGGTCCGCGGTCCCAAAAATACTCCTAAAAGCCCCCGACCTTAAGTGTGATTGAGACCCAAGGTCCTACTGCCTCATTTGAGGCCTACGGTAAAGGTAATAGAGGTCCCTCCCCTCACGGACCACGTCCAACATCCAGCGTCTCCTCCCGAATCTCGGATATTACCAAGCCGTCCCTCGCGGGCGCACCCCCAAGCGGGGACATTACTAAGCCGCCTCTGGCGGGCGCACCTCTAAGCCGCCCTCCGTGGGCGCATTCCCGAAGCCCAAGCTTCCAAACACGTCCCTCTCACACACTCCCCTCATTTCCGCATCTTAAGCATGCATTCCTCCGTTTATTGCGGAAGATTTTTGACTTGAGCGTCGGAGTGTCAATGGGGGTAGCCCCCCATTATCTTCTGACCTCTTGTTTGTGACTTGTGTTGTACAGGTTCCAGGTTCATAGCGACGGAGACCGGACCCGCTCGAGATCCGGCCCGGCTAGGAATCCGAAGGCTCCATAATCCGTACGACAACCGGGAACCTAGGACGCAACAATAGGAATGTTTACCTGCGTTCTATATTGGCCTGCTTAGTAACTTTATAAGCTCAAAAGAAGTTTCAGCTAGGCTAAACAAGCCTTCTGAAACATGCTTAATAACAGCCTCTGACAGTGCAATACCAAATCTAATTTTGAGTAGTTTGGCAGTGTGTGACATGCCTGCATATGTTTATTTGAGGAAGATAGTTAATTTCTAATGTTGGTTTTTGTGCAACTATCTGCTAATTCTTCATTGATGTTTATGAGGACAATGGAATTCATCTGTCCTATTTTGTTATCATGCTTATTCGTTCTTGTTTGCATGTAATAGTTGTCTGTGCCTCCATGGTCATACATGACCTTATTTTCTAACTTGTTTGAGCTTGTGGAATAAGGACTAGTACATGGACCTTTAGTTGAAAAAACTACACACATAAATCCTGAGTTTTATTCATGAGAAATGATGGGTCATTCCATTGATCCTCACCTTCCTCTCAACCTCCTTACCAAGCATCCTATGGATAGGTGTATTATTAACTGCTGACTTTTCTATAGTCTGTAAAGCTTTATGAATCGTTTAGAAAAATTTGAGGAATTTAAAAATGATACATCAGGCCGAATCCATAGCCATAAGAATGGAAACTTCCCTTGACTCAAATAACTAGACAATCTCTAAGATGTCTGGTGCTTTGTTTGTAAATATTCAACAAGGAACCCTTTCCTAGGGTTCAATACCAATATCAAGGTCCCTCTTCCAGGAATCCAATATCAATCCCAAATCAACTGCTAACAAGTCTAAATTTCTCAATAAATGCAACAACACAACTAGACTCAGACTAGGTTTATGTGAAACATGCCCAAATTGCACAATAATATTCAAATGATGGGTGGACTCAATAATCAAATTCTCAGTTACATAATATTGATAGAATGGATAGTTTACACTAGTAAATAAACGGATCTTTGAAAGAGAATCACAAAAGTGACTCTCAATAAAATTAAGCCTTTCCAGAGCAATTCTTATGTGTTATAAGCCAGCCCACAACATCCAGAGGGAAATGTAGAAGCTCCAAAGAGATACCTAGACTGGTTTCAAGCACTTAGAGGCATTTAGTCTCAAAGAAAATTCACAAATGGCCAAAACTCTCTGTGGTCACATATGAGGTTATTTATAGATAACCTAAACCTACCCCTAATGACATCCAAAGATTAAATTACAGCAATGCCCCTAGCATAGAATTACAATTGCTTCGTGCCCTAGCTTCCACGCCTCGGCTGTGTTCGGGCATAATTTGGCACAGTTTGCTGAGCTAGGTAACTTGGTCCTCTGTAGTTTGGTCATTTTCCCTACACAGCATGGGCAGACCAGCATTGGTAAAGCTCGATCATCTGGTCCTCCATAGTTTGGCACCTAGCATAGCTCGGGTCTTGCAAGGTCCATGCTCAGCATTTTGACACTTGGGTTCTGCCTATTGACTGTCCAAGCACCTCACTGTAGTCCGGTCATTATTCCTACAAGTGGGGTCCTCATCATATTCATGGCTGCATGCTCATTTGAATGACTAGGATAACCTGAGAAGAAAGGAAAAACAATAATGTTACTACTCCATCTTTCGCTCTGATTAAATACTGCTGTCCTGTATTTGGGATTGTTTGAAGTCATGGCTGGCTTTTTTGTTGTCTATAATGGAGGTCCTAGCTTCCTAGCTCCATTATGGCTCTAGCTTTTGTGTGGGTTCAGTGTCAGTGATTATCCATGTAGAAAGCTGCTTGTTGTAAACTGAATGATTTTCTGATTTTCTTATTTGTAGGTTGTATATGTGTTGGGACCCTGGGAATTATGGCATTGTTGATGTTGATGCTATTGGTGTTGTGCATGATATGAATGATGGAAATATATGATGTATTATTGTTTCATGACCCCATTAAGCAGTTATTTATATCTGATGATTGGAAGTTTTCTCAGTTTTCTTGATACGAAGCATCTATTCATGTTTAGTTATGATGTGTCTGATGTCTAGAAGGCCCATTGACTTCGCAAACTTCAATGCCAAAATCTTCATGCGCCATGATAGGTGTTTATATTCAGGCAATGGATGAGTGCACATATTGATTAGTCACAAGGTCGTGAATTATCACGACCCATTGACTTATCACGACTCAGTTTTCTTGATACGAAGCATCTATTCATGCTTAGTTATGATGTGTCTGATGTCTAGAAGGCCCATTGACTTCGCAAACTTCAATGCCAAAATCATCATGCACCATGATAGGTGTTTATATTCAGGCAATGGATGAGTGCACATATTGATTAGTCACAAGGTCGTGAATTATCAGAGGAAGCAAGGTTTTCTCATTGTAAAAATAATTTGGGTTTATGGAGTTTCTTGAAGTAGCAAAAATATATTAATTGTATTGGCAGTGGAAGTTTTTGATTAAAATCTAACCGACTGCAATTAAGATCCTATGATAGATCAGAAGCACAAATAACCAAAATATTCGATTCATTTAAAGTATAAATGGTTTTAGGTGAAACAGTATAACCAACCCCAACAACAATGTCCAATAATGAAAATCAAAATAGTGTAGTAAATTAAAGCACACAGATTGGTGACAGATGAAAAACTTGAGAATCAAGCAGTTCTAGAGAAAAATCATGGAGGTCATACAAAGGTCATACATTGAAACAATTGCTAGAATGGTGCTCAAACATTAAGTTCTGTTTTGTGCTATTTGAGCTACATCTCAAAGGTCGCTAGAAATCTAGGTTTTAGAATTGCGCTATTTGAACTCTGGGTCAAACAAAGCTTGCACGTCACATATTGCTTCAGCATTGTTTGAAAACCATCATTGAAGTTCGAGGCCACATAGTAAAGTTCTTGACTTTGAGTATAATGTTGCGCTATGGTTTGTTCTATCTTGTAAGAGTTTGCCTTGTGTCCTAGTTAGAGCAATAACTATTTTAGGAAAAAAAAGACTCAAATACAATTCAACTAAGATAATCATTTTATCACAGAATTCAGGCAATACAATAGATTGTTAATGCTTCTTATATTGCCATGTTGTAAGCTAGGAGGAGGATCTGAACTTAGTGCTTGAGAAAACCAAATCAATTGTTTTTTCCTAGAATATAAGTTTAATGTCATTGTGTGGATGATATGGGTTCGACATTGGTCGACCTTGAAATCACGTCTAGCGATTGTAAGCCTTAGAAAAAGAGTAGAAGAATCCCTTGGCATCTTTTTGGAATACAATTTGCTTACACTCCCCGCTCCCCCCCTCCGGCGCACACACAGTGCGAGTGGTGTGGTAGTGCAACCAACACAGGATAACTCAGTCCATTATTGTAAGATATGGATCCCAAATTATTCTTTAATGATTACTAATTAGATTAAACTGATTTATTTTCTGGATCAATTTAGGTTTGTATCAAATTAATCTTCTAACCGGAATAAATTAGATTGAGTGACACCTAATTGGACCTGACTTACGCATATGCGTATTTTGGATAGTAAGATCGCCTGAGAAACGCCTCTGGGGCGCTCGTGTGTATTTTAGGTAAATTGGTCATGTCCGATTAACGCAATTGCATATTTAGGACAAAATGTTGGTATCTAATGCGCTTAAGGAACGCTTGTGCACAGTATGGATTGTCCCTTATGCCTTATTCAAGCCTAACCTACGTACATGCACCAGTTTTCTATAAATAGGTCTTTTGGCAGATTTTTAGCCAATTTTTTGTAGAATCTTGAAAGAAAATAGGGAAAGAGAAGAGAGAATGGGAGAGGAAAGAAAGAAGGCATGAGAAGGAGAAACTAAGAGAAATTTTAGAGATCTTTACTAGATTTAAGAAAAAATACAAATGTATTCAAGCCCTCTTTCCTTTGTTGTTGTCCTTTTCTGATATTTTTGAACATTTATTATTCCAAATACTCATACATGTGTTATTTTTATATATAAAGCACTATTGCCTTACATACATGTGATTCCATTCTTATCATTTAAAAGTTTCATGAAATACATGTGTTGAACCCATGTACATATTGTTTAAATGTTGGATTTCTGCAATATTACTCTTGCGTGTCGTCCATTCTCAATTATGCCTCTGCATGCCTCGAATTTTTATCTAACTATTCATGCATGTTTTACAATTGAAATAAATTGATAAAATTATATTAACTATGCTGATTGTCTGCAATTTTTGTAATGAATACTTTCTGCATGTTTGTAAATTACACATTATAGCTCATGCATGTTTTTAAAATGTATATTAATGTTCTTGCATGATTCAAGTTTTACTACATGTTATATATTTAAAGAAATAAGAGGGAAAACTCTACATAAGTTTGATGATAAGCGTATTTTCTCTAGTATGAGAAAATCTAAGAATATATTTGTATCTAAGTAGAATTTTCAGTTTGATTATGTATATAAGTTATAAAGAATTGATGAAATATGTTCGGACATATCCTAGTATAGTATTACTGAATCAAAAGTCGTATCTTTCATTTGCGGATCAGAAAAGTGGCATTCGGTCCCTTCTATAAATGTAGATGGCCTACATACTGGTATTGAATAGTAGTGTATAGGTTTTGATTATGTGAAAATAATCATAACTTGAGCATTGATATTCGCCATTTGTTGGTGTGGTCATCACTGATCCTTGGTCCCCTATGTTTTTGCATAATTTGAGATTATTTTTGGTATTTGTACTGTTTGGTATAATTGAACATTACTTTTGAGATTATGCATGATAAATTTGTAAAATGATATTATTGGTTTCCTAACTTTTGATAATATCACATTTTGGTATGTTCTTTGATATTTGTGTGTGTGTTCACATGAAAATTATATATATGCTTTATGGAATAATTGGTTCACTCTTACTTTTATTGTGGGTGATTAGATCAAGGACAGCTGTATGGGGTTAGATTTTGGATTTTGGATCAGTTTATGTATTGTTATGTAGAAAGAAACAGTAGTTATATGTTATTGGTTTTAGTTTATTTGGATTTTGTTATATTCAGTCGATGATGTATGATGATGGTGTTAAGTTTGATTTTGGTTTCATTTCAACAGTTCGGTTGAGTTACCTTTGATTACTCTGATATTATTATAGATTTTGTTTCCCTTACGTATGGTTTGGGGTTTTGTTTTGTCTATATTTGGAGCCACTTTTGGGTGTGGCATTTGAGCCATTTGATTTGAATCATTATTTTATTTCCAATCGTTTGTCGGTATTTGATTTTCAAATTTGTGTCCCAATATTGTTTTGGGTTTTGATCGGTAGGGTAGAAAAGACAGTTGAATTTTGAGTCTTTAAGTATTAAAATCTGATTTAACTTAATAATGGATTATGAAATTAATATAATCGGACTTTGAGATCTGGGACATGAGAGTTATAGCCTTTGGCTTCTCAGTGGCCTTTGGTTTGAGTCCCCAAACTCACCTCATAAATGAATCTTGTTTTTAAAGAACAACAAAAGACAACATGGTTGACCATTTGAAAGTTCAGAACAACTACATGATGATGAAATCTCAGTGGAAGTGAGGACAGTCTGTATGCTTATGGATTTAATCAGATGATCCTTTAATCCATCACAAAAGCAATCTTCGTAGTTTTGGTACTGTGACATATCCTATATGGGTGATTGCAGGCCTCTTTCCCTCAAAATGTGACAACAAGATTGAGAGAGTTTAAATCATTGGCAGGATCATTGGCTGCTCCTGGTTGCAGTCTACATATTGTTCAGGCTAGTGTTGTTGGAGAGCATGTGGAGAGGCTTTTCTTGTGGGGTCACTCCTCTTGTCCGTTGTCGAGTACTAACCAGGAAAAGATCTTGGTATTTGGTGGTTTTGGAGGCATCGGGAGACACTCACGTAGAAATGACTGCTTGCTGCTTGATGCATCATGTGGCGCGTTAGCTGCATTAAATGTTAAGGGTGCTCCATCCCCTCGCATGGGTCACACTTGTCAGATGGTTGGATATCTGATGTTTGTTATTGGTGGCAGAGCTGATCCTGCCAATGTTCTGGGTGATGTGTGGGTTCTTGATACAGCTAAGAATGAATGGAGGTTTGTAGAATGTGCAGGCAGTGTTTTTGCTCCAAGGTAACAACTTCAGTGCACTGATCTTTGTTTTCTTCACCATGAATTAGTCTGCTTTGCTTCTTACTTGTGAAGCTCCTTTTTAATATCATTGTATAATATTTTGCACAGGCATCGACATGCAGCTGCTGTTCTGGGTTCGAAAATATATATATTTGGTGGACTTAATGATTATATAATCTATTCATCTTTACTTGTACTTGATGTGGAGAAATTGCAGTGGAAGGAGGTGCATGGAAATGGGGAATGGCCTTGCGCCCGTCATTCTCATTCTCTGGCCGCACATGGGTCTAAACTATATATGTTTGGAGGATACGATGGTGAGAAAGCATTGGGAGATCTTTATAGTTTTGATCCTCAAGAATGCCGTTGGGAGAAGGTGCAAACTGCAGGAAAAGCTCCTTATCCAAGGTTCTCACACTCCATGTTTGTGTATAAAGATTATCTTGGCATCATTGGGGGTTGTCCTATCAGGCAGCATGGTCAGGAGTTGGCTTTTCTTGACCTGCAGAGTTGTCTATGGAGGCACATGATGCTCAATTCAGCTGGCAGCAATTTGTTTGTTCGCAGCACTGCAAATGTTGCTGGTGAAGATTTGATTGTGATTGGAGGCGGTGCATCATGCTATGCATTTGGGTCAAAATTTAGTGAGCTGGTGAAGATCAACTTGCTCCCGTTAATGAGTCAGGCTAATACTCCTTCGTCTTCACATCCTGAAAAACAAACCAGTCACCAAAATCAAGAGATTTCCGAGAAAAAACATGTTGATGTTAGAACTCCACAAATTCGGGGTGTGCAATCATCTGATAAATTTCTTCAGTTGGGTTTGGAAAATAAAAGAGCTAATGCAGATTGTTTATATTGGGTCCTACAACTTGAAAGAAAGAATGCTAAGCTGGGAAAGGACATACTTAAGAAGTTTGGGTGGCTAGATCTTAAAAGAAAGGTATATTTTCAGGGAGATGGTTCACACATATGTTTCCCTGTAACAGAAAAATTCTTTGCAATTTTCCAGGATAAGCTATCCAAATCAGAAGGTGAATTTCTAGAGATAACTGACCTTAATCAAGCAGAATCTCATGCACTAAGTGAAGTTTCACATTCAACAGCCTTAAAGATTTTGGCGGCATGTGGTGTCACTAAGCTAGCCCATGAGGTTGTTAAAACAAGGAAAGCCTCCGGATCCTACTTGGAAGCAATGAGGGAAGCTGTTGCCTTGTTGTTAGAGAATAAAGGCCTACCTGCACTACTTTTAGATCAGCTGCCAACAAGGTTTGTTTTTCATATCCTGGTTTGCTGCTAATTTCATTGATATGAATCTGGTCTTGCTTACTGACCTTCCTAAAATGGAAAAAACTGCAGTATTTCAATTTTTCTGATATAGATAGCTACATATTCTGAAGTTCCATTCATATAGTATTGCCATCTCATTTAGGGTCTTTTCCCCCTTAATTTAGATGGGAGCAACTTGGGGATGTTATTATCCTTCCCGTAAACTCCTTCAGAGATCCTGTGTGGAATACGATGGGTAATGAGCTTTGGCATGCTGTTGCTAGATCTTTTGGCACTCTTCGTCTTGCTCGTCAGGTGTGCTGAGCTTAAATCATAATGGATTTTTGTCTCCTCCTCTTTCTCTTCATACCTAGGTACATTACATAATTTCAATGTGTTGTTGCTCCAACTTGTGATTCCACATTCATTTTCCCAATCCTTTGTTTTATTGGACAACGTAATATCATTGTTTGTAATAAAAAAAATGCAATATCCTATTCCCCACTGTTTTTTCCCAAGTAGAATTGAGTTGGTGAAACCACCTTGTTTTGATATTTCCAGTTGTTATTTCACTTGTAAAAGCTTGTCTGCCGTGCTTTATTTGGACCGACTCATAGAATCACATAATCTTTGATTCATCCCCTTGGTAACTTTTGGAAGTTGAACTCAAATGCCTCCATCATCTCCTCCCCCCCCCCCCCACTTTTTGATCTTATCCTATGCCCAAATCATGATAATATGCTATCAGGGGTGAATATATAGCTTTTTTAGTGGGGATTCTTGGTCCCTCACTTTTTTTGAATAAAAAGAAATTTAATGTAAATGTATTAGTAATTGAATTGAAATGTTTTGTCGGCCTCACAATAATTTTTTATTGGCCCTTCTAAATTTGTTTTTTTACCACTGTGATTCACTTCTCTGAAAATAGTTAATTTTCATGACAACTCAACTCTTCCATAGTTTTACTATTTTTTATAAAATCATCTTATGTGTGGGGATCCCTCTGGGTAAAAAAATCTTAGATACACCCCTATATACTATAATATTTGCCCTTTAGACTTTTCATTACAGTTTCATGTCAGTTAACCATTGGGTTGCAGTCTAAAAGCCGGTAATCCCACTTCCAGGGTCGAATCACACCGTCTGGAACAAGGGATAGTGGTCTGGAGTTACTAGTCGGAGATGATGGTTGGGTTGAACATCGTGAAAACGGGATTATATATTCTTTTGATGCTACTAAGTGCATGTTTTCATGGGGAAATCTTTCCGAGAAGCTTCGTATGGCTCAGCTAGATTGTACAGATGAAGTTATTGTTGACCTATTTGCAGGAATTGGATATTTTGTGTTGCCTTTTCTGGTCAGGTATTCTTCAATTTGCAAATGTTTAGTGCATCGCCATTCTTCATGGTTCTCGGTAATATGTTTGATAGAAAGTCTTAAGCAATGACAGAACTGATAACATGTTTCTGCTCCAAAATATTTTAGTGTGGGGGCATAAAATATAAGATTGGGAAGGTAACACAAATTTCAACCGGCATGTTTTCACGAGGCCTATAGAAAATAAGATGAGGGGATGCTGTGATTGAGGTTATAGACAATATGAAACTAAAAATGTATTCGACCACATTACACATTTGAAGGTTTTTTCCTTAGAGGAGCCACATGAGGATTCATATTACTGACCCCTGTAGACTCCATGTATTGGGTTATAAGAATTTGTGGTTGTGTTGCTTACACTCACTCATGCGGTATGTCTTTAAGTTATTTTCTTTGTTTGGTAGTCCTAGGAAGTGAAACATAAGATATAGAATTATCTTCTAATTTTATGGAGTTGGAAAAAATTCTTGCGTGATTCTCTACTCTTTTAGCACCATAACTTGGTTTTTTCCGAATTAATATTTATCTTCATAGTTTGAAAGTCATTTTTCTTATCTTTTGTAATTTGTTCATATTAAATTCTTATTGTGCTTGTTCTATCAGTAAATGTCGACCAATATATTGTCGTATCGGCAATATATCACAATATATTGCCATTATTCAAAATTTCGGCCAATATACATGATATTTGATTGTTATATCGTCCGATTCAACCTCATTAACTTGCAATTTTATAATTTTTTTCTTCTAATATATTTGATCAAGTATATAATTTTAGATATGTAATACGGTTGTGACCGTTACTAATACGAATATTTTCATCATTGGTTGGATCCTTTATTTTTTTTTGTTAGTGAAAAATTTGTCTAATTCATAGATCAGGTTTAAATGGATAATTTAGGAATAATCAGATTATTGATTATAGAATCTTTTTCTTGGTTAAAGTTGATAAATAAATTCTATTGTAGTGTTTCTTGTCTTTAACCATGGAAACCACCTTCCTGGACCCCACAATATGGTAATTGCGTGTGGAGGCCTGCCTGTTTTTTCAAAAAAGAAGCGGAATCTATTGGGCTTGGATGCAAGGACATTGTCCTGCACCACTAGGTGACCCTGGCCTGGGTGGGAGCCATTAGAGCTGATCAAATTTGTTTGTTCTTTCAAATTTGTCTTTTGTACTATCAATATTAATTCTACATCACTTGCGCCATAAGCTTTCTTATGCTTGTTATTGCACTTTACCATTCTGTTGTTTGATAATGTTAATTGCTTGATCAGATCAAATGCAAAAATGGTTTATGCATGCGAGTGGAATGCCTATGCTGTTGAAGCTCTTCGACGCAATCTCCAAGCCAATTCTGTATCCGACCGTTGCATCGTACTTGAAGGAGATAACCGGCTGACAACACCTTCTGTAAGACCCAGTTGTCTTTTCATAAGTTGCCAATATATTATCAACTTTTTTAAAAGAAATTCATTTTGTTCAATTTTATTTTGTTTTGCCAAATTAAGCAATATGTGACAGATGTGACGGGATTACTACAGACATACTATGACCAGAAAAAAGCAAAAGTGGACATGTAGGAATAAATTCCTTCATGGAAACCCTAAAAATCCCCCCCCCCCTCCAAAAAAAAAAAAATTACAAAGTAAAGTGCTTAATTTGGCTGGCAAATGAAAAATTCAAAAAGTAAGACAATAACTTTTTGAGAGTAAATTTGCAAATTTTGCAAAAGTTTGTGGATAATTTTGCTATTTTACCGTTTCAGTATGTAAGCAAATTTATGCCTCTAGTCTCTAAATTCTTGCATCAGGTTTAATAAGCGTTGTGAAAGTAGAAACCTGGTCCATCTTATGATTCAAGTTCATTTGGCTTTTTCCTTGCTGATGTCAATGCTTTTTCTCTGTTTGGAGAAGAAATTATGCGACAAGGATTCAGATCTACTTGCAAAAGAGAAACATTTTAATGACACCGTCTAGACACCATCGGGTGACATGATGTTCTATCCATCCATCAATCCATGTTAGCGGGCCCACAATGGATCAAAATATCGATATTAGTATTAGTCGTATTTATATTGGACATATCAAATAATATATATTGATATCGAATATATTGAAAAAATATCAGCCAATATATATTGATATATCACGATTTTGTGGCAGTATTAGAAAATATCAACCATATATCAAATATTGACAGATGTTTTCATCTATGAGACCCACTCAAGAACAATTAGAACGATAGAGTCACATTAGAATTGGTGCATGGAAAAACATGATTATGTGACATCACTTTTGTATGATGTGCATATTGAATTATTGTGGAATCCTTAGGAAGAGGGTAAGCCTTGCTGTGTAACAATTTGGTTACTACATTTTGACCTGGATGTTACAGACTAACCCACGGAAACAATATCTCTGGAATACATGGGTACGGGTGCATGCACCTAACCCTCCTCAGATCCCACTATATGGGACCCAAGTTAACCCTGCTGGATTGTCTTGTGAGTTTGCTCCATGCATCTGCTACAATCTGTATGAGTCAGAAATAAATAGGAGTTATTGGTTTTTGTTTTGCCAGAATAGAAAGATCTGGTGACGCAATTTGTTGATCTTTATTTGTTATTTTAAATGCAGGGAATTGCCAATCGAGTCTGTCTGGGTCTCCTCCCATCAAGCGAGGGCAGCTGGGTCATGGCAGTAAGAGCCTTAAGGTGGTTTCTCCAACTATAATGTACATTGTTCTGTTGAGTATTGATACATATTTGATCCATTCATCCAACTTTTTCTTTAAAAAATAATAATTAAACTTATTTATCAAATTCATTGAAATTACAACATCAGTTCATCGCAAAGTTAATAAAATATTTTTCCACCTTCTAAATTTAACGTAAATTTTGCAACTCAAAATTCAGGTACAAATAAATCTCTCTCTATGTATATACATTTATTTAAAAATTTCATTTGCCAATGTTCTAATTATCTAGTGAATTTGATAGAATATAAGTTCAATTTTGAAAACAATTGGATGAATGGGAGATTTGGTGGTATTAACCCCATGTTTGGTTGGAGGGAATAGAAATTTTATTCTATTCCCTATTTATTCTTGATGGAATAAGAATTCCACCGTTTGGTTGCACTTTATTTAGGAATAGTAATTCCTGAAGGAATAGTTATTCCTTGAGTATAAGGAATAACTATTCCTTAATGATATATGGTATTTTTTATTCCTTGTTAAGAAGGAATAACAATTCCAACACAAGATTTTTATAAACCCAAATTTGCCCCATATTATTATTATTATTATTATTATTATTGTTATTATTATTATTATTTTAAATTATTATTATTATTATTATTATTATTTTAAATTATTATTATTATTGATGCGTACCTGGATCCGACATCGAACAGATTCGGATTCTTCTGGATGATTTGAAT
>JAOVVI020009379.1:0-13643 GCA_028571085.2 Nepenthes alata
GATGAAGATTATTTGGACAGGGTTGGTAGAATATTTCACTTTTTTTTTTAATTTTGAGGTTGGCCTTGGAGAGGTTGGTGTACAATGATGCTGATTTTATTACCTAGGCTAATTTATTTGTTGTTAAAATGTTCGCTAAAAATTTTTTTTTAATTTTTTTATATTTATTGTATTTATTGAAATAATTTTTTCACTTTTTGTAACATCTGACATGTTATTACTTCTATTAAGTAATTAGCCTGAAAAGCTTAATACTTATTTGACATTAATTAAGAGGTGTTCTCTCTCCTTTTAATAGAAAAATAAGTCAGCGAAAGGTATTTTTTTAGTTTACTGAAAACTTATCATAATACAATGAATTATAGTTTTTACCCCATCCAACTCGTCACCAATCAATGACCAATTATGTCTCAGTGCGGCAACATTGGCCATCAAATAACGGGATTGGGGATCCTACTTCTCCTTATCTCCTACTTCTCTTTGCTTCTCCTCTTTTATTTATTAGATTAAAATCCAATAGATAAAATTTAATTCTGTTGTCAGTTATAGACAAGCGATGTCTCTTGACAACCGATCCCCGAATAACGTGCCTAGCCTCGGCCTGCTTGCCAATGGTAATTAACAACCATGAGTGACTCATTGATGACATCCTTGGTCCCTAACGTTAACATATGCTGACTCCAACTTGCTTGTAAATAACGCCCGAACTATCGATATCGGTCCCCAGATGACACTCCTCGAAATCAACTTCCAAGTTGCTGATGTCTTTACCACCAATGTCGATCGCTTGTTGTCGATGTCCCAGCCACGTCGTCAATTGGTAAACAACACATTCATAACCCACTGCTAAGAGAGGACCACTACATTAAAGAAATTAGTGTCAATAATTTTAAATATTTATTATTATTGATTGATTTGTATAATAATTTATATCTTTTATACTTGTTAGATGTTGAAAATTATTTTTATTGGAAATTTTTTATAAATTTTAATAAGAAATGTAAAAAATTGCAAAGAACGGAGCCTTGAAAAAGGTTATGCTTGACTCTCTCTTGATAGATATTTCATCGAATTCATTTTTTAATCTACTTTCTTTCTGGGCTACTTATAATCATGAATATATTAAGGTATAGATAACATCTGAAGAAGAATAGTCAATATATTTACACGAACAAATCCAAATATAATACCAAAATAACCAAAAAATAAATAAAAATAAAATAAAAACATTTATAGTTGGATGATACTCTCTTTTAAATTGGCATAATATTTATTCATTTATCAATTTTTGTGCCGTAAATGAATTAATTTTATTTTATATATTCTAAAGATGACTAATGTGTGTTTTACTAATATATTTATAAAGAAATACATTTGAAATAGGTTTGCTTGAGAGTCTAACGCCAATTATTGAATAGAGAAAAGTAGGCTGCATTAAGAACACGACGTGGCTACGTGGTATAAACAATTTTCAAAAGATATGAAATAATCACATTCTCAATAACTAATTAAATAAAACACACATTTTGAAATAATAATATATTTTTTAATAAGTAGTGATATTATAAAATGACATGATACTCACCGAGACCTAAAATTTTCCACCGCCGTGGTTCAGAAATAGGAAATCTTTGTCTAAAGAAGTACAAAAGACTAATATGGGAGGTTGTTAAGAAACATTGGAATTCAAATAAACCCAATTGAAGAACAGCATCTTAAAGTCAGAACAAATGGGATATTAGTTTTTGCTTTACCAAAGCAGCATATCCTAATTTGTATAAAGAAAATCAAGAGCCAGTTGTCAACGATATCAAAAACTATTTCAGGAGTTAAAACATATGTAACTCTTAAAATCTTTCGGATGATTACTACAACTCAAAACATTCTGGCACCTCTCGAAGCAGCTTAGTTCCATGGAAGCCTTGAGAAGCTTAACTCCCTGAAGAATCGATGCCCACCCTGTTTGGGGGGTGAAGTCAAACATGGTAAGAAGCTTGGGTATAGGGACGTTTGAATGGAAGAACAGAAGCAGCTGAGTCAACAGTCGTAGTCGAATACATGAATCCTGATGATGCTGCATAAGGGAATGACGTTGTAGAGGCTGAATCCCTGTTATGGAGTCCAAAAATACCCGTTTGGTTTCTTCCTCCGGTTCCCTGTCATCATTTATGATTTTAGCATCGATGAACAAAGAGGGTTCTTACAAATAATGATGTATCAGTCGAGAGCTTCCAACAATAAATCAATGGATTGCTATTTCCCTTTTCCCTCAATTAGGCTTTCAGAGAAATATAGATCTTTCACAGGAACAAAGACGGTAATATGCAATTTTAGAAGTTGAAGCTACGTCAAATAGGAATTTGCTATCACGAGCAACTTCCAATTTCTTGCGAAGCTAGACTTAGTTTTCAAATAGGGTATTTCCTAAAGTCACAAGATGAAGTTATTACAATATATATATATATCCAAGAAGCTAAAGCCGGAAATTAATGCAATTTCGCACATGCAAAGTGTATTCTTAGGTCAAGACTCTCCTGAACAGGTGAAAAAAACAAAGTGAAAAGACCATAAGCAATAGATATGCAAAGGTAGTACAGAAACAACCTCATTGTTCAACAAGGAATTGTTACAATAACCGTTCCACAAAGAGGGCTGTTCTGATGTCATGGACAGCTCTTTGACTGGCAGATTACACATTTCCGAAGAAGGGTCCTCCTGTTGAACCACACAATAAAAGAAGACATTAAGTCTTTCAAAATCTAAAAACAGACATCAGAAAAACAAAATAGGCTATAGACTTCTAGTTGGTCTTCTACATGAAAAAAAAACAAAACAAAAACAAAAACACAATCCTCATAGCCAATTTCAGATTTCTTCAGCTAAGTTCTTGATACAGTTACTACGGAGAGAAAAACAACCTGATAAGGCTTCAAGGCTTTATAAGATATTTTAAGCAAGGAAACCCTAAAATTATTAAGATAAGAACAAAGAATTACCCTGGTCCTTCTCGCACTTTGCATGTTGTACTGGCTAGAGAACACTTGGCTACTCCCAAAAGTGTCAATTCCTTTTGGTGAATTACAAGAAGGAGGTAAGCCGCCTTGAGAAGATAATGAAATCCCAAGGTTCAAGTCAAGATCATTCTTGATGCCTGCACCGAAGGCATTAAGAATCCATTGGCAAATTATTCAGTCAGTCGGAGTATGAAACATGGGGTTGACAATAAAAGTATCCCGAAATTCAATAGGGATTATATAACTGGCATTTTCTACCCACCACCATCACTGCTCTCTGAAGCCATCTTTCCTTCATATTTACTTAGCTCAAAATTGGTAAAAGCCTCCCTTCCATGACATTTGATAGCTGCCTTATCATAAGCCCTGTTTAAAAAAAAAAAATTGCATACAGTATTGAAAGGAACTCTGCTGAGGATGAGAAGTTCAGGTAAACTAGTGTAATTCGTGATTAATAAGGACCTTGCTGCTTCAATTTCAGTGTCGAACAGCCCTAGATATATATACCTGCAGCCATAGCAGTACCCAAAGATATAAAGAGCAACCCAAATTAAGAACTACAAATCCGATTCCAAGCAATAACAAGTTTGTGCTCACAAATACTAATAGCAACTCGTGGAAGTAACTGCGAAGCAGCACAAAATATACATTCGTGGTATGTGCTCTTACTTCTTCCCAAGCAACTGCCCCATCCGAGCTTCCCATCGGCCGCATTTATGCAGAGTTACTCCTCGATACTTCGAGCTTCCCCTCGAGAAACCAGTACTATGGCGACGAAGGATGTGCACAAATTCTTCCTTGGTCAAGTTTTTCATCTGCAAAACCAACCAGAAGACACGGTAATAATATCTATTATTATATCTGGTGAGCAACTGGCGCAGTTTGATTGAAAACCACTTGTCCAACCTGCTTCATATTGTCCTCATAATCGCTGATATTAAAATTAATGTCTGCATCCTCGCCTCGGAACTTAAGAGCAGCTTGATCGTAGGCTCTGATACAGAAAAGAATCTCGGAAAAATATCACCATAATTGCTAGTAAATCGATCGAACTTTTCTTCATAATTTTTCTTTTAAAAAAAACATACCTAGCAGCGGCAACAGCAGTGTCAAATCCACCTGACAAGTATTAAAATTACAGAAATCAATGAAACGTTCGACAACAAATTCATCTTTGACAATTAATAAAATACAAACCAGACAATTTATATTCATATTCCATACCCAAATAGACTTGTTTCCCGCAGTCCCTGCATTCAATTCAATTGAACAACGAAATAAAAAACCAAAAATATGAAATAAACACAGAAAGTGGGTCCAAGTACAGCAAAGAGGTTAGTTAATTAGCTAACCAAATATGCGATTCCCATCGACCGGTACGTCGATAGAAGGTAACTCCCCGGTACTGCGAGCTCCGGGACCTCGGTCCTCTCCGACTCTTCTTCACCTTCTGCTGCTGTTGTTGTACGGCTAACACGTCCTGCAAACCACTAGAACCTTCTTGATTGGACGGGAGACCAACTGTCGCAGCCGATGCCAGCGCCGTCGAAGACTTTCGCTGCACCCAGGTCACTGGAAACAGCTCCCGGGTCACGTAATCTGACTGTGGGGAATAGCTGTTAGCATTGCCTCCATCACAGCCCGTGGCCCTATCATCTTCCGCAACGACCTTCAATATGCCGAAATCATAGGCACAGAAGTCGGCATCGGCGCGTGCGGAGCACATGTCGAACCCGTCGCCGGCTTTGCACGAAGCAACGGCACTGACGATCGAGGAACCGGAGGTCGCCGATTCGTTAACTTGGGTGCCAGAACCTTCTGGGACCTTATTAATCATCGCCGTAGAGTACACTTCGCCGTACTCAGCGTTGGATACATTGAGATTAAGATCTAACATGGCTTCGAAAATTCACAGTCCGCGTGCAATTAATTCTACTTGGAGCTGAAAATTTGAGAATCAAGCATTATACGGAATTGCTTTTGAGTGTTAACAACCGAAAATCGATCTATGTGCTCCAAACAAAGATTAACAAATATGTAGACTATATAAGGCCTAGAAACTACGATCGGAAGAACAACGTCGGTTTAGATGCAAAACCGCAAAATGCCGCCGGCGACAGCGATAATGAGAGATCTGGCAAAACGTCGTGTGGATGAGCGACATGTGAACGTCACCGGAGTTCCATTTCTGTCATATCGCCAGCGTTAGGGAGGAGGAGAGCTTCGAGCCTCCGATTCCACGGGAGAGACAGATGGGACGTGTGACGGCAGCCCCGTTTTAAGAGCGGACGAAAGATTTCGTCTAGACTCTACTTTTCATTTTTATTTTCTGAAAATTAAAGGTTTATTATATTAAATTAGTAATTAATAAAAATTTTAATGATATTTATTTTTTAGACGTATTTTTACTGAATATTTGGTTTAATTATTTTATTAATATAGTTATTTTTGAAAATAATTAATATTAAAAATAAAAATATTAAATATATTGAAGAGATTTTATTATTAATCTACTGCAATTTATTAAATAAAAATTTTTAAGTGGCCACGTCCAACACCCTCAAAAAACTAATGGTCCTCCCCTCAAATAAAATATTTCTTTTTTGTGAAAATTTAACAATATAATATTTTATATTTCTTTAATAATATTTATATTTATATTTTGTTTTATTCTACCAAGTAATTTTGTTACAAAAAAGGGTTTTACACTATGATTTATTCATTTTTAATTTCTTTTGAATAATTGATTAAAAAAACAAATAAGCATATAAATTTTACATATCATTAATTTTTTTTTTTAATAAACATTGAAGGTATGGGATAATAATGGTGAGTCCCAATCGAATGGGCACAGGCCCAATTGAGCAGTAAGGCACAAATCTTCCTATAAAACCAAAAGGATCCCAATGTGTAACTCACATGACGCCATAGGTGAGCAACCAATTGGCGCGCAACAGGAGCAAGCTCCAAAATTGTCAACCAATAAGGAAATAAGTCAATGTAACAAATTACAGTGTAAACTGTGTTAGAAATTTTTTACGTGAAAAAATTTCGTTCAACAGGATGTTGATCGGATGGACAGTCAACAAACGATCAACATGATTAACCGTCTGAAGATTTAAGTTGGCCGCCCACTGCTGAGGGTTCTCAGGACGATCGTAAAAATGGTCAACAAAATGTTGACCGATTTACACAGGAATACGGTCAACAAGATGTTAACCGGTTCTGAATGAAAGAACGGTCAATAAGGTTGACCGTCTCTTTAATACAACACATATTACTTGCCATGTCTGAAATAGTGAAGGTTGACCTACCAGTTTAGGTAACCTTGGAAACCAAATGACAGCTAATCTATCCTCTACTGTTGCAGGCATGCGCCACCTACTGTTGAGTTGACACATGCTTCTTGGGGACCGTGCACCAACCATAGAGCAGGACACGATGGTCCCGCTGCTGCTGGAGCCTTAGTATATGTTATTATATGTATATATAAGTAGGTCGGTTCGGGGTTGAGTGGACAAGTAAGTAAAAGAGAAGAAGTGTTGTAAAGCCAAGAAGAGATTGAGAGTAGTGTGTGAGTATGTAGAAAACAGAGAATAGGAAGAAGGCTAAACAAAAGAGTGTGTGTGTATATTTTTACCTCATTATTTTATAAACACTATCTCATACATAGTACACTTTTACGGACTTAACGTCCCGTAATTTTTTCCTTGATTCATAATGATTTTTTACGTAAAATTGGTGTGTCATTGTTCTTGCTTTATTTTTTTTCTTTGATCTATTATGCCTAGATAGTAGGCCACCCTCTTTTTGGCCAATAAGTGGTATCGGAGACAGGTTGAAGAACTTTGTTCTAATGGCGTCGTCATCATCAAAAAATCTACCGTTTAGCGTTAAGCTGTTTAACGGGTAGGGTAACTTCATTCTTTGGCAAAAAAGGGTAAAAAATATTCTTACCAGAGAAGGGACGATCAAGGTGATGAAGAAGAAAGATGAGAAGCCTGAAAACTTAACCGATGATGAATGGCAAGACAAAAGAGATCTTACAAACTGCACCATTAAGCTCTGTCTCGCGGATAACACTCTCCAGGAAGTACCTGGCTTGACTGACCTGACCGAGGTCTGGGAGAAGTTAGAAAGTCGGTATAAGTCTAAGTCTTTGACAACCAGATTATATATAAAGAAGCAATTCTATGGCCTGCGGTTGTCGGAAGTAGGAAGGTTGAAAATTATCTGGACGAGTTTAACCGAATTTTAATGCAGATGCCCGCCCTCGAAGAAGAAATCAATGAGGAGGACCAAACGTTAGTCCTGCTGGCTTCTCTGTCGGCCTCCTTTGACCATATTGTCACAACCTTGCTGTTTGACAAGGATATACTAAAGCTGGATGCGGTTATTACTTTCCTACTCATAAACGAGTCCAGGAAGTCACAAGGGACCTCGACGTCTGAGGTACTTGTGACTGAATCAATGGAAAGAAGTAGAGGTCGTGGTCAAAAGCAAGGAGAGACACCTTGTAGCAAGTCAAGGTCAAGGTATCAAAGCCTTGAGTGTCACCATTGTGGCAAAAAATGCCACATTAAAAAATATTGCTTCAAATGGAAGCGAAAAAATACTGAAAAAGAAAAAGGTGACAGTGGGCGGACAGAGAAAAAAAATTTCGTCTCAGTTGTTACAACAGGCGGCCTACTGCTGACAAGCGAAGGAGACGTGGCAAACGTGACGGACGATGTGTCCGGCTGGATAGTAGACTCCGATGCCACTCTGCACGTTACGTCCAGGAGATAACTGTTCACATCCTATACTCAATGAGACTATAGAATCATAAGGATAGGGAATGAAGGAACCTCTCTTGTTGTAGGCAGAGGAGATGTCGTGCTGCTCACAAATAACGGGACGAGGCTTATGCTGAAAGGCGTGCGTCAGGTCCTTGACATCCGGTTGGATGTCATATCAGTCGGTCGCCTTGATGATGACTGTTATTACAACACCTTCTGTGAAGGCGAATGGAAGCTAACAAGAGTGTCTCTTATTATAGCAACATGTAAGAATGACTCTGGGCTATACGTGATGAAGGTCGGAGCAATAGCTGGAGATGTAAACTCCACAACCAGCATAAGGATGATGGATCTGTGGCACAGAAGGCTAGGCTACATGAGTGATCAAGGGCTGTCCTGCTTAGTCAGAAAATGTTTGATTGCTGAAGTAAAAGATGAATGATAAAAATTGTGTCCTCATTACATGGCTGGAAAATAAAGAAGAGTCACATTTTGCGGAGAGTCATCCGGTCCAAAGGCGGAGCTCCTAAAATTAGTTCATAGAAATGTGTGTGGACCTTTTAAAGAAAAGTCTTTTGATGGAGTCTAATATTTTATCTCTTTCATTGATGACTACTCAATGAGGCTATGGGTCTATCCACTGAAGACCAAGGATCAAGTCCTTGGTACCTTTGAGTAGTTTCATGCTCTTGTGGAGCGACAAATGGGGAAGAAGCTGAAGGTCGTCCGTAGTGACAACGGCGGTGAATACTTGGGGTCATTTGATGTCTATTACTGGTCACATGGTATTAGGCATCAAAAGACACCACCAAAGACTCCACAGTTGAATGAAGTGACAGAACGGATGAATCGTACACTCTTAGAGAGAGTACGTTGCATGCTCTCTGAAACAAAACTTCATACTTCGTTCTGGACGAAAGCACTCCAGACGGCGGCCTACATTATCAATAGGTCACCTAGTAAGCCTCTGAGGGATGAAGTGTCACAGAAAGTATGGACGGGCAATGAGTCATCTTATGATCATCTGCGAGTATTTGGATGCAAAGCATTCGTGCATGTCCCAATGGACGAAAGGATAAAACTAGAGCCAAAGACAGTGCAGTGCGTCTTTTTGGTCTATGGGAAAGATGAACTGGGGTACCGATTCTTTGATCCGGCTACTAGAAAACTTGTCCGGTCTAGGGATGTAACCTTCTCTTAAAATGTAAAATTAAATACATTTGCAGGAAGGCCAACTGTGATAATAAGCAAACGAAACAAATAACCATTGAAGCTGTCCATCCGGCATCGTTAGACGGAGATGATCCTGGTCAGGAAACGGTTGAGAGCAATGAAGAGGAGGTCATGACTCCGGATGACACCATCGATGAAGTCGTGCCTCAACCGGCAGAGAATGTCCTTGTTAGACGGTCCTCACGCAACAGACGGTCGTCCTTCCGTCTGTCACCAAATGAATATGTTACGCTCATTGATCCTGGAGAACCTGAAGATTTTGAAAAGGCAATGAAGGACGACAACAAAAAGGATTGGTTGGAAGCCATGAAGGAGGAGATGAGCTCCATTCATAAAAATCACACATTCGACTTGGTAAAATTTTCTAAGGGGAAGAATGCCCTCAAGAACAAATGGGTCTATCGCTTGAAGCAAGACAAAAATACCAAGAAGCCTAAATACAATACACTGTTGGTGGTTAATGGATTCGGTCAATAAAAAGGGATTAATTTTGATGAGATCTTTGCCCCGGTTGTTAAAATATCCTCCGTCCGAATAGTGCTGGGCCTGGCCGCCGCCCTGGACATAGAGGTGGAACAGATAGACCTCCAGACTGTATTCCTCTTCGGTGAGCTTGAGGAGGAGATCTATATGGAGCAACCGGAAGGATTCGAAGCCAATGAAAAGGAGAAGCTTGTTTGTCGTCTAAGAAAAAATCTATACGGGTTAAAGCAAGCTCCTAGGCAATGGTACAGAAAGTTTGAGTCGGTCATGACCAGTCAGGGGTACCGGCGGATAACTCGTGACCATTGCGTATTTGTATAAAAGTTTTCAAATGATGACTTTGTTATTCTTCCTCTATACGTAGACGATATGTTGATCGTCGGACACAACAAAAATCGGATAAAGAAGATGAAAGAGCAACTTGGACGGTCATTTACAATGAAGGACCTTGGATCGGCTAAGCAGATTCTGGGAGTCAAAATTTACGCGATCGGAATGCAAGGAAGTTGTGGTTGCCTCAAGAGGACTATCTTAAGAAGGTGCTCAAACTGTTCAACATGGAGAAATCAAAGCCTGTGAGTACACCATTGACAAACCACTACAAGCTGAGCATCGTCAATGCCCAACTACGGATGACGAGATGAAATACATGAAAGGCGTTCCGTACTCATTAGCTGTGGAAAGCCTGATGTATATTTTGGTATACACCAGACCGGATATAGCTCATGACGTTTGAACAGTTAGTCGGTTTCTGTCCAATCCGAGGAAGAAGCACTGGTCCGCCGTAAAATGGATCATCTATATTCGGGGTACTTTCAATAGGTGCTTGTATCTTGGAAGTGACAAGCCTCAATTGATGAGATATTCAGATGCGGATATCGCCGGAGATATTGACACACGCAAATCCACTTCAGGTTACATGGTAAAATTTACGGGCGGTGCAGTTTCTTGGCAGTCCAAACTATAAAATTGTGTAGCCTTATCCGCAATTGAAGCCGAATATATTACAGTTATAGAAGCTTGTAAGGAGATATTGTGGATGAAGGAGTTCATCCAAGAGATAGGCATCAAACAGGAGAGATGCGTGGTGCTTTCTGATAGCCAGAGTGTCATTCATTTATGTAAGAACTCTTCCTTCTATTTTAGATCCAAACACATTGATACCATATATCATTGGGTGCGAGAGGAGCTGGAAGATGGATTGCTGTCAATAGACAAGGTGAGCATGAAAGAGAATTGGACAGATATAATGACAAAGATTCTACCGAAAGGGAATAATGATATATGCTACAGGATGGCCGGGCTAACAGAGTTACCTTCTTCATGAACGAGAGGGAAAGTTTGTTAGAAATCTTTCACATGAAGAAATTCTGATCAACGGACGGTCAACATAGTTGACCGCCCACTGCTGAGGGTTCTCAGGACGATCATAAAAATGGTCAACAAGATGTTAACCGGTTTACACAGGAAGACGGTCAACAAGATGTTGACCGGTTTACACAGGAAGACGGTCAACAAGATGTTGACCGATTTACACAGGAAGATGGTCAACAGGATGTTGACCGATTCTGAATGGAAGAACGGTCAATAAGGTTGACCGTCTCTTTAATACAACACAGATTACTTACCGTGTCAGAAATGATGAATGTTGACCTACCAGTTTAGGTAACCTTGGAAACCAAATGATAAATAACCTATCATCTGCTGCTGCAAGTATACGCCACCTACTGTTGAGTTGATACATGCTTCTTGGAGACCGTGCACCAACCATAGAGCAGGACACGGTGGTCCTGCTGCTGCTGCTGCTGGAGCCTTAGTGTATGTTATTATATGTATATATATGTAGGCCGATTAGAGGTTGAGTGGACAAGTAAGTAAAAGAGAAGAAGTGTTGGAAAGCCAAGAAAAGATTGAGAGTAGTGTGTGAGTGTGTAGAAAACAGAGGAGAAGAAGAAGGCTCAATAAAAGAGTATGTGTGTGTATTTTTACCTCATTATTTTGTAAACTTTATCTCATACATAGTCACTTTTACGAACTCAACGTCCCGTGATTTTTTTTCTTGATTCATAAGAGTTTTCCACGTAAAATTGGTATGTTATTATTCTTGTTTCATTTTCTTTTTTCTTCGATCTATTGTGCCTAGATAGTTGGTCGTCTTCTTTCCGGCCAACACCCTGTCCTCATAGCTACTGAGCCAATCCTTGCGTGAGTAACAGATCAGGCATGATTCATGCCCAATAACGGTCCCCTTGCCTCTGCAATTCGACAGTTGACGCCGCTAGCCACCACTAGCGCGCTCTGGCTGACGAATCTTGGCAAACTGCTTGTCAGGAGTCCCGACTCCGAAAGCCTCCCAGATGGAGCCTATAAATGCCTTCTCCAACAAAGAGGAATGGGAGAGCCCAGTTTTAAGAAAAAACGGTGAGCAATGATAAAATGTTCGATCATTCACCCTTCTTGAGAAGCAAGAACCAGCTCTCTTCTCTCGATACACCGTCATTTCACAACGGAGTTAGTAAGCCACCCATAGTAGTGCGATTCTCGAAGCCTGGTCCTCGAGACACATCCCACTCACACTCCCCTTATTCCTAATCTTTGCACTCCTGCCACATTTACCTTTAAGCGTGCATTTCTTTGTCTATAACAAAAAATATCTGATGTATGTAGTAGTTATTAAAATCCACATTGTTGAATCATGGCTTATAAATCTACTACGAGAAATAGTCACTGGTTTTCTAAGTGCTACAAATACTAATTCCCTTACCTTAAAATAGCAATCGAACTTTTAATATCTAAGAATGAAAAACTATAGGCAGATTCCATCATTTAACATTTTGTCTCCAGCAAATCAACTCAACTTCGATAATTATGTCCATAGCGAATAGCCTGCGTGCAAAGAGATCAGAAATCTGCCCTCCAAATGCCTCATTTCTTCTAACAAAATATAGAGCCTAGTTATTTATTTTTTGAGTCTCTTTCTCTTTCTCTCTCGACCTATTTAATTTAACCGTAACCGTAAAGAAATATTTAATAATATACCACAAACAAATAACAATCATATATAATGAGATAATATATAAGTTTTACGTAAAAAAATTTATTTAGAATGAAGAAAAAAAATTACAAAACTATTCGTTCAAAAATATATCCATTATATAATATTTCGATTACACAAATCCCAATAATATAATGATTTAACATCTTATATCAACCAAATTAAGTAATAATGAGTATAAGACAAAAGAGTAAAAAAATAGCTGATAAAATATTTTTCTCAACTTCAAGAATAACGTACTTAGGATCAGTAGATATTGTAACTCGATCTGAAATTCTACTAAATGCCTGAATCTTTTTCTTTTTCCTTTTTCTTCTCTCTACATTCTTTTTCTCTCAGTAATGATGCCATCTGGGTTTGGGCGCATTTTTATACTGCAAGGCATTTCATACTTGAATGCCTGTCAAATACGTCTCGAGTGCGGGGGTGTCTTAGTAAACAATGTCGTGGGCACGCCTTAAGCATGATACTATTGAATTCGGTGCTTCAAGTCTTGATTGCGAGCATGAAAAAACTCATCGTCTGTATCACCGATTAGTATATCAAACGAATATTAATCTACACAAAAGTGACTCATAACCCAAAATTTTCTCTATCCCATTATCCTTTTCCCTAATTTGATCATTAGACCCAAAAAACCTAACTAAAACATTAGAAAATGATTCAAAGAATAAGTCTTAATTTTTCTAAGGCTCTAATATTGGTGTTATAGAGTTTAACAATCAAATTCAAAATCTCTCACATTAAATTCAAAACTAAAATTTGCATCAATAATAATTATTTTTTATCCAAAAAATAAATTTATCGGGCAAAATGCTCATCCGATTCTCGGATTTCAATAAAAATTGATTGCCGTATAGTAAAGGACATATAAATAAGACTGACTTTTATGAATGAATCAATCTCCAAACACCTAACTATACAACAACTCATTAAATATAAAACCTCCTAATTAAAATCCATATTAAAAAGTAAATAAAAAATGTTTTATTTATTTATTTATTTATTTTTGTTGACGGTGGAAGATAGCCTTCTGGGCGTTTGACCAATTTTTAAAAATCCATAATATCCTTATAGATT
>JAOVVI020009380.1:0-13643 GCA_028571085.2 Nepenthes alata
TTTATTTGATAGTTATGAATTTCTATATCCTTATATTTTATTTAGGATTCAAATAGATATAATTAGACATACTTTTTACATATTTCTCATTATTTGCGATCTTAATTTAAACTTCTATTGATTCGAGAAATAAGTTTGTATTTTTCAAACAATAACACTGATTATGCATTGAACTAAATATACCATATAAATATCTTTTTTGAAATTTAAATATCAAAGCTTTGCAGCACAGCAAGAACGGCTTTATTTTTTTGATATTTCCTTGTAAGTTTTACGATAAATCTAAGCTTTTAGCATATTTCAATGCAATATTTGATTTTTCCATCACTTCTTTATAAAAGCTCACATATTATCCTTGATTATGTTACTTTCAAATAAGTTTAATGATTATTTTACTTAGACGGGTCATGATTTACTTGTTCTATTTTCCTTCTCTGTTAAATTTAAGAGCCTTCAAAGAGGACAATTAAGGAATTAAAAATTTCCAAACACCTTCAACGAATCAAATATCTTACTTTAAAAACTTGGTTTAAAAGCTAGGGATGATGCCAGCCAGCAACACTAGGCATTTACACTTCGCTACACTACGCCAGTTTTTTTATAATTAACTTTGAAACAAATGGCCCCGAAAATATGCCAAAGTACTTAAAAATTAAGTGATTATAATAACATATTATGTTTAATTAGTCAATAATAATTATTATAAAATGCATAATACCAAAATCCTATATATTTTTATCTAAATTTTCATTCCTTTTTTTTTAATTAAAAAAAAATTCTCTTATCCCCTGAGGCTGTCCCGAAATATTTTTCATACAAAATATCATCAGCATTGTATAAATGGGACACGGATGGAATACTGTGGTGATAAATTACAGCACCCATTTGCATAACCACAATGCAAGGCTACACACAATCAAGACCCATTAGTACAATCCATGTTCTTCATAAGACCGCTAGAATTTACCAGACCCCCATTACTGCTTTACACAGATGATTGCCACTATCTCAACCTTAATGGCACCAGAATCCCCAGGGCATGCTTGAATCCCCAAATCGAGGAAGATTGTCAGCTCCGTCTCATTTGCATCATCCCTTGATTGGAGGATAAATTTTTACCAGTTTTGATGTACAATCTCTACTGGGTCACAGGAAGTATGTCCTCTCCAATCTGTGCAGATTGCAGAGTGACCTGCTCGGTAGATTTTTGCTGCAGAAGCCTCTGGGGTGTCTTCCTCACAAGGTGAAACCAGCTGCCAAAAGAGGGCAGATATCTGTCCCACTCCTTCAGAATGGCGGCTCCTTTGCTACTCCCAGTTTTTCCCATCAAGAAGAAATTGCATGGTATATTAAAGAGAAGGCACGGGTTGAAAATGGCAGATACTAGCAAGAGGGGATGACTCATATCTTGTCAATGGCAGACAAGCCATCCATCAACATACTGAAATGCTGATATCAAACCAGCCGGTAGTTATTGTAGAAGCAGCATTAGCGTTTTTTGAAAAAACCATGGTCATATATTTGCAAAAAAGAATCTTGACAGCGAGGTGCTCTATAGCAGTATATTCAGAAGAAACTGTGGATGGAAAGCATAAACTGTTAGAATTAAATACTTGTTTAAATCGTGAGGAAACACGTAATAGATGATAGCATGCACAAAATAAACAACCACAGATATTAGAAAATATAGCTGTACAGCCGTAGCATATCACCGTGTATATTTTCTTTTCTGAATATTGTTTTCTTTCCTTTTATTTTTATTTCTTTCTTCCTCCAATTTTATTTCCCTCTTTATTATTACCGTTGTTTTTTTGTATATAAAAAGGGGCTTCTGCCCCTTGTCAGAAGTGTGAGAATACAAATTACATTGGATGTAATGTTTGGCGTCCGTCTGCTTTCACACCCTGTTCGCCTTTATTCTTCCTCTTGGCCTCACGCGTCTGTCGTCGTCTTCCTCAGCCATTGCGACTGAGATTTACAACAAACAATAAAGGCACGATTTTTATGTGGAAAACTCCCTATGAAAAGAGGGAGAAAAACCACGGGACATAGAGTCCGAAATTTTCACTAGTAACAGTTGATCGGTTACACAAACCCCAAATCACAATAATCAATATCAACTAGCTTTGCACAGCCCGTACAAGAAATATAAAAAGCACGAGTAGTGATAAAAACCCGACAGATATTCTTCTCAGCAACAAGAACCTCGTACGTCTGATTACCGAATACTGGAATTTGATTGAAAACCAAAACGGAGGCTCAAATCTTCCTCTTCTTCTTCTTCTCTCTCTTTTCTCTCTTTTTCTTCTCTGGAACAGCACTCAAAACTGATTGGAATAACTTAAAAACACAAAGTGCGCGTTTTATATAATCGGCGTGCGCTCGATCGCGCATCGGGCGCAGGCCCACGCTCGAGCACCATCGGGCGCATAGCAAGCGGCATGCTACTGGAATTTGGGCTCGAGCGACATTCAGGCGAGCGGCGAGCAGCGAGCGGGGGCTTACTGGAATTTGCGGCTGAAGCGCCATTCGGGCGCACAGCTAGCGGGAGCATACTGGAATTTGAGGCTCGAACGCCCAATAGGCGCAACTCGATTCTCTTTCATGCGGTGAGGATACTTACCTCCATCCGCCATATCAAGTGGGTATGAGTCCACACAGGAGTGACCCATAACCCAATATAAACATGGTCTAATAATTTACAACAGAGGCTAGCGACGTGCACCAAAAAGGAACAGTTATACACTTGAGTCCCCTTTTGAATTCATTAGATTACTGTATCACAAAACTATTCATTGCTTGAACTTCTAATTTTAACAACTTATTATTTAGCACTTCTTTTCCATCTACAAATGAGTTATTTATCAAAATATATTATGCAAGCATCTCATATAAAAGTACATTTCAAGATCTTTGCAACCACGTATCTCAATGCTTCAGCGTATTAATTGCTTTAAGATAAGCTAAAATATCAGTGATTATTTGATTTCAGCAACTAAGAACAAGGCCTTGATGGCAATTCCTAGATTATTTTGGACTACTTAAGGCAACAACATATTTCTTAGCACTGATTTAGCTATTCTCTCTTTCGTTTTGTTATCTCTCTCTTGCTGTGATTCTCTCTTGGTGGTGTCGGCTTTCCTTGTTGCATTTCCGTTCATTGTAGTGCATATTGTGACAAATATATTGATTCAGTCATCCTTTTTTGTGCTTTTGCAGATCGTGGTTATTATTCGGTGGAAACTGTCACACTTTTGGCGGCATAGTTCTAGCGTGAAACGGACCGCCATTGACAACTACGCTCATTGCGCAAAGACACAAATCCAGAGATCACAAATGTACTAATCACAAAGGATCGGGATACAACTATATAGACATTGTCATTCTGACAAGCACATAAGGTGATGTTCTATCTCCATTGGATCAAATATGCTCTAGTCATACAAACATAACAACAATATTATGATACAAGCATCATCATTCTTATAAATTTGAAACTTAACCACGAAAAACCAGCGCCAGCATTTCTATTTATGAAATTTTCTACTGAAGCTTAATGCATTTATAAGCAAGATCAACTCCACCTTTCAAACGAGTCAAAAAAGCCAGTCCAGAAACGTCGTTTCACCCTCCGATCTGTAACTTTGGTCAAACAGAACGCAGATCTCTGATCAAAATTCGAAAATTTCGACACTTTGTCCTTATTTCATACGAATTAGCATTAAATCGATGGGAGAAGAGCCAAGCGAAAGGGTTAGGGTTTGCGATCGTAAAGGATATGAAAGAAGTTGAACAAATCGAAGGGATAGATTTGATTCTCAGCTGTTTCTCTATCACTCTTATTGGAGAAACCAGAGTAATGGAGAAAATTACTCTAGTGCTCTCTCTCTCTCCAAAAGAGAAGAAATCTGGAAGGGATAAATTACTCTTGCAATATTCATGATTTACTATTTATTTAATTTTAAAATTTTAATAATAAAATTATATTTTTATTATTAAATTATATATATTAATTATTAATAGTAATAAAAATATATTTATCAGTAATTTTTTATCGCTAAATATTATTATTTTTTTTGTAGTAAATTTCAGTCTTTAGATATAAATTTAGTGGTTTTTATTTTATTCTTAAAATATTATTAAAATAATTATTTTTATTTTTTTATGCGTAATGAATTCAAATTTGAATAGATTCGAATTGAACGGTCTGTCGAATTTCGGTATCCGTTCGCTTAACTTTGAGTCCTATACACCATAATTTCAAACAAGAGGTCAGGTGACTGTGAAATTTGGTCCCACCGAAAATACTCTGACGCTCAAGTCAATAATTGACTTTCTGAAATGAGAAGGTCGATGCAGCAGATGTAGTATGAATGCTGATAAGTGTTTTGTGTAGGTGGAAACGCACTCGTCGACTGAGTGACTTATGTAGTTACTTGTGAGGAGTAGAACTTCTCAGTCCAAAGTTCATTAAGAATTCAAAGCTGAGAGAAATAGCGCTGAAGGGCTCGAGAGTGATTAAGAACTTCTAAGAGTTTGAAATTGCTTGAAGGCTTTTTACGGTGTTTTACTGCGTATTTGAGAGCGTGCATTTGAAGGGAGCTTTCATGGCATTTTATAACCATAGCCCTGAACTGCCTTCCTTACATAGAAGGGCTGGATGTCCGTCCTCTGCTAAGGATTGCTATCTTCCTTGGCGTAGGCGTGAGCACTTTTCTGGCTGTAACGGTCTAAGAAATTAATCGCATTGCTTCTGTGTTTGTAACTGTTAAGTTTTTTAACAGACAGCGTACAAATTTTGGCATCTTCCTCCCAGGATGTGCACTAATTATAAAGATGACCGTTACAGTGAAATTTGCCTTCTTGGATAGACAAAAAATTATGACAGATGACCGTTGTGACTCTGAGATGGACACGTGAACTAGTTACAGCTTAGGCCACGCACGTCCTGGGCCCTAGACGGTCTACTGGCCACCTCTCCGGTCAACGAAAATGTTGACTGTTCTAGGCTTTAATCTGCTGTCCTGCTCTTTGGTCTTCGCCGGCCCACTTTCTTTTTATATGATCAATAGAAGTATTGACCGTTCAGGTAGAATTGGGTTGTTTCCTCCTTATTGAGCAAGCCCGTTATTGGTATCCCCATCACTAACCCCCCATACTAGTGGTCTGGGACTTCGGCCTTCAACATGTTCATGATAGGACGTTTCTGGTTGGGCAACTTGCTCGAGACAATTTAAAACTGGCAATGGTACTTGGTCGACTAATCGGGTTACTTGCGGCTGTTGATCGTAATGCCAAGATTCGGGGAACTGAACTGAAAGAAACGTTGACCAAATTCATTGACCGCTTCGGTAAGAATCTAGAGAATCCGGCAAGAACAGTAGCATTGACTGGATTCGTTGACCGTTCTCGCCAGAATCCAGAGAACTAAGCGTAAAGAGTAGCATTGACCGAATCATTAACCATTTTGGCTGAAATTTGGAGAGCTGAGTGTGAAGAGCATCGTTGACCGAATCGTTAACCATTCTGGCCAAAATCCAAAGAGCTTGTGAGGAAAACAGTATTGACCAGATTTGTTGACCGCTCTGTCCAAAATTCGGAGAGCTTGTGGGAATTAAAACGACGCGCCATCATGACACCGGACTGTCAGACAAAAAGTCTATCACGTGTCAGTATGCAGTGAATTTATGATCCCGATAATTGATTCTGCAGGAGATCTAATTCAAATGTGCCCTTTTCGATTGCGACATGTGTTCACCAATGGGCGTGCTTTTTTGAGGCGTCACCTTGCCACCAGTTGCGTGCCTTTACAAAAACCAGTACGCCTATTCAGCTTTTCCACGTTGAAATTTTTTTAACTCTATGTTGTTCTTCTTACATTCGTTTCCATGGTCCTTCTATTGTCAAGATTGCCTCTGTGATTACCCCTGGTGTGGTGAGAGAACTATACATAAAGTTTAACATTCCACGTGAGATCGTCCCTGTGATATCCAGTGAGCACGACAGGGTCTGCTTCCCTCATAGGAGCTGCATCACTGTGTACGAGGCTCACCTGAAGAGTGGCCTTCACATCCCCATTCCAAAGGAGCTGCTGGATATCTTTACAGCGCTCTAAGTTCCCATTGCACGGCTACATGCCAATGCCGTGCGCTTCCTCTGCATACTATGCATCTTTCTACGCCAACATTCACGGATGCTAATGAAGGAGGCGGTTAGGGTGATGTTTCAATTCACCCAGAGTGAAAATTGGATCTCCCTATCCCTCAAAGACCTTCTCTTCAGCGAGGCCATCTACGATTCACTGAAGAATTAGAAGGATTGTTACTTCTTTGTGCGTGTTAGTGACTCATGGCCCTTATCTCGGGATTGGAGCAAGGTCCTCAGGATTTTCACCGGGAAACCCAAGAATACTGAGGTGGAGGCTGTGGAGCCACTACTAGCATTGGTGAGGAAATACTCTGACGAGTTTAGGAGGGATCATTTGGTTTCCAGTTGGAAGCCAAGAAGACTCATTGGGGACCTCCTTCTCCAGTCTAGAAAATCAAACCGCTGCCAGATTCCTCACAGCGCAAGAGGAAGGCTGGTGCCATTTCCATTGATGCGGCCTACGCACCTTCCGCTCGCGATACTCCCAGCAATCCAAGGCGGAAAAGGGCTGCGATGATAGTGCCTTCTTCTTCCTCATCCTCCACAGAGCTGGATTACATAACTGCCGATCAACTTGCTGGAGCCAGAGAGCGCTCTGGAGTAGAGACTGCTGTGGAGGAGTACGAGGCCATGCTGCGTACCACCACAGGTGGTGTGGTCATTGCGCTATCGCAGCCGATGGGCTTGGTGGCTCAATCCGTGATGTCGGAGCAGCCGCCTGCAGCCACCAGGATGGAGCCGGTTGATAAGCCGTGTGCTGAGCTGGAGGAGCCAGCTTTAGAGCCTTTTCCTGCACCTGATGAGTTAGCCGCTAAACAACCGCTTCCTACGCCTGATGAGCCAGCTGCTGGAGAGCTTCTTGAGGTGGCTGACCTCAATGCTGAATTGGAAGAGGAGATTGTTGCTGAGGCTTCAGTGGAGCGTGCTGAGGAGGCTGCCACGTCTGGTCCTCCACCATCATCTCTAAGATCACCGAGTATAATGTCTTAGAATTCATCCGCCAGAATATAGTGTACAGATTTGGCATTCCTGACGTCACCGTGATCAACAACGGAACCCAATTCCCAAGAAAACATATCACCAAATATTGCACCAATCTTGCCCCACGATGGGCACCACCATAGTGATGGCGACGCCAGTAATGGGCTAGCCCATGAAGGAGGAAACGGTTCAATTCTCTCTAAATGGTCAACGCTTCCGTTGACCAAATGAAGAGTAAGTGGGCCGGCGAAGACCCATGCGCAGGACGACCCATTAAAGATTAGAACGGTCAATACTTTCATTGACTGTAGAGATGGCCAGTAGACCGTTTGGGGCCTAGGACGCACACAGCTTAAGCAGTAATTGGTCCATGTGTCCATCTCAGAGTCACAACGGTCATCTGCCTTAATTTTTTGCCTCTCCAAGAAAGAAAACTCTACTACAACAGTCATCTCCAGAATCAGTGCACATTTTGAGAGGAAAGTGCCAGAATTTGTGTACTATTTGTTAGAAAACCCTAACAGGTACAAAACACAGAATGAATGAGATTAATTTCTTGAACTGTTACAGTCAGAAAAGTACTCACGCTTGCGCCAAGGAAAGCAATAATCTTTAATAGAGTAGAAACATCCAACCCTTCTACGTAAGAAAGGCAATATAGGGCCATAGCTATAAAAAGTCATGAAAGCTCCTTTCAAAGTCACACTCTCAAATACGCATTATAACGCCCGCAAAAAGCCTTCAAGCAATTTCAAACTCTTAGAAGTTCTTAATTTCTCTCGAGCCCTCTATCGCTCTCACTCTTAGCTTCTAGTTCCCAACGAACTTTGAACTGATAAGTTTTACTCCTCACGAGCAACTACATAAGTCACTCATCCCACGAGTGCGTTCTTGCCTACACAAAACACTTATCAGCATTTATATTGTATCTGCTGCATCCACCTTCTCATTTCGGAAGGCCAATTACTGATTTGAGCGTCGAAATCTTTTTGGTATGATCAAATCCCGCCGTCACCTGACCTCTTATTTAAAGTTATGATGTGTAAGATCCAAAGCTAAGCGAATGAATACCGAAATTCGACAGACTGTTCAACTCGAATCTATTTAAATTTAGATTCAAGACGCATCAATTTTAAATATTAATATTTATTAAATATAAATTTAAATATGAAAATAATATTTACACGGTCATTTTTAAATTGTAAAATCATTTCTAAAGTATAAAATGATCCAACATAGAAGCCCTACGTAGGAGCGCTCTAATGCAACTAAGATGTTGGATTCTAAATGATCCAATGACCGTCGTTTTACTTTTCTATAAATTATAAAATAAATTTTTTAAATATTTTAAAAAATACTCTAATACTCATATTATTAAAAAGCATAAACTATTATTATATTTTATAATTTTTAAAATTAAATCTAGTTCGTTAAATCTCAAATCCAATAATCCTACATACATTTACTGGAATCTTACCCGTCCTTGCGTACAAGCCCCTTGTTATGAGAGAAAGCAACGGGTAGTGTGTGGTTGAGGATGTGTTGTTGGAAAAGATTTATTCACATCTTTAAAGGTTTTTTTTTTCATATTTTAATTTTTATATTTTTAAAACTATTACATATAATTTTTGTAAATTTATATGTTAACAAGTTAGTATTTTATAATAATTTCTATCAATATGTTAATTTTATAATAAATTAACTGATAAAATTTATATTTTCTATATACATTTTGAATAGACAAATAAATATGTCAGATGTTAACAGCCTACCCTAAGCCGACAAGCCCACTACCCTAATCGGGTCCCATCTTCTATCATATCAGGCTCCACCATAAATATATAACCACTCGTGTTATTTGGTATTAAAATATAGATTGTCTTACTAATTAATCAATAATAGTAGATATATGTAGTCATTCATGATGGCTGACATATATCAATTGACAATGATATTATTTTTAGGTTAAAAAAATATTTTAAATTATTAATTATTATTAATATTTTGATTAGATGTATGGCTCATTGCATCATCGACCAACGATTAATGACTAAGGTTGGCCATTACCGTCGATGATATCATATTTGTGTACTTACCCCCCCCCCCCAAAAGATAGCATATTTGTGTACAAGCTTTTATTAATGAGTATTATTCAACTATATGTCATCGCTCGCATGCTACTAAAACAAGATATCTTATTATTTCGCTAAATAGAGAGTAATTTAACTTGATGTATATTTAGGATCTAAATTTTCGTACAAATTTGAGAGTTGGATTGGATCTTCGTACGATTTGAAATATATTTAATTTAGATTTTATAATTCTAAATTTAAATCATGCACACCACAACAACTAATACGATGTAAGAATGATATGAAACTCACTCATCGATATATATTCTAATATTTAAATTAGTAATTTTTTTAAAAAAATTAAAATATTAGAAAAGAAAAGGAGACAAGTGTGAAATTCAATGGAGTTGAAGGGTTATGCTCTTTCAATTTAGAAAGCAAAGAAAGAGACAATTTGTGAGAAAAATGGCAAATCTCATTTTCTTCTTTTTGTTCCGTTTTTCTATGGGGAGGATATTTGTGAGAAAAATATCGAATATTGATATTAATTATTATTATTATTATTATTATTATTATTATTATTATTGGGGAAGAAAATAAGTGGGAGAATATTCTCTATTATATGTCTTTTGTAACAATAATAATATTAATTCAAACTTAGATAAAGTAACCATATCATTAATTATTCACGTGGTAGTTGTTATCTACGGAGAAATATCATAAATGACCCATATAATTTTTATTTTAAAACTTGTTATAATTTTTAAATTAGCTCTTATGTCATTTTAACGGTGCTAATTATGTGATATAAAATAAAAATTATTTTTTAATTAGTTTTTTATTTAATTATTATTTGTAATTATATTATTATATAATTTTGGTTATTAAAATAATAATAATTTAAACAAATAGATAAAAAAAAAACAGTAACATGCTCCTTTATATTATGACTATAGCTGGGGAATCAATTGTAAAAGAATGGGAGATGTGGAAGAGGTTTGCCTTTTTCTTTTATAAATTGATAATTCAGGCTATTTTAATAATAATAATAATAATAGGATTTAAATAATAAAATTTTTATTATTTTCTACCTCATAATTGTCAGTGCCATAAAATTAATAATTATAAAAATAAAAGATAGTATATTATAATAATATATAGTCTTTATGGCATTGTTATCCTTTACAATTCCCATTAATTGCTTTCCAACTAGGCTGTACGTCAAGCCAAACAATTGAAGGCTTCAGCTCGATGAAAAATTTATTTTTAAATTTAAATTGTTTATTTTTAATTTAATAATTTTAATTTAATTATTTTTATAAAAAATTAAAAAAAAATTTAAATTAATAAATTAATAAATTATATTTATTTATTTTAAAATAAATAATTTAAATATTGAAAATAACTCTTTCAATCTATTTAAGACCCTTCATTTAATTAGATAGACAACGAGGGGCACTGTCTCACACTATTATAGCACAATATCAGTGTTTGCATCCACATTCATTGAATTTACTAAAAATAATCGCAAGATGAAAAAGAAGACCGAGTCAAGTTTATTACTAAATCAAGTAATTCGTAAATTATATAATAATTAATAATTGTTTGCATTTGATAATATTATTCAATTAAATTGTCTATTTTTATAGTTTATTATTTAATCATTATATTCTCTTTATAATAATATAATAATCTAACTGTTTAAATATATTATGCGGTGCACGATTTTAAAAAAATGAATAAAATTTAAGAACTTTATAATTTAATAAGGGCTATTATAATAAAATGACATTTGATATTTATTTTATTATTCAAAATATAAAAATTTTCCCACAAAAAATTTACACTAATGTAATATTGAATTTTCAGATGATTTTAATTAATTAATAATTTTTTTTAAGATTTCACATTTTATTTTTTTGTTTTAATTTTTTTTCAATTTAATTATTTTTCATACTGAGATTGGAATTTTATTTCTTAAAGTAGGATATAATTGTAATTGACTCAAATGATCAGCAACTAATTTCACTTTTGGGTTGTAATTTGAAAGTCTACTACAAAAAAAAACTATATGCATATTAATTTCAGTGCTCCTCTAAATATAAAATCACATGAATAAGAAGGGTAGTTAATATTTTTTTAAAAAATCTAGAGATATTATCATATTACTTCCATATAAACTTAAGAATTCTTAAAATATCAGTCATTAATTGATCAATACGATCTCAAAGATCTATTCTAACAATATTTAGCCTACACAACCAAAGTTTTGAACTTGTTCTTGAAAACACTTTATCCTCCCCATAAAATTGCATTCAAAATTTAGTCCTCAAATCATTTACTTTTTTTCTCCTTATTTTATTCGATAAAACACTTTATCGATTGCTCCTTTAATTAGTAATGCTTACTGGCCTTAATCCCTAAAGAAAAATGAGTTTTCAGCATATTTTGACGGATAAGGATAATAAAAAAAAAGAAACATGTTTTGTTGACTAATGATAAGAAAAGAATAAGATAACGAAATCAAGAGGTTACATTCACATTTATATTATTTCGTTCTATACAATTACTACATCTTACGATATGATTTTAAGTGTAAATATGTATATGCATGTTCATTATTATGTGGAGTGCATTATTAAATATTTGACTAACTCTCTTATTATTTTACTAATCCTTTAAATTATTTGCATGAATCCTTGTCTAATGAGTTGGAGTGAATATTGAAATATTTAATTTATATTTTTGAAGACATTTTTGTATACCTATTTTTGGATAGTATGTATTGTATTTAGTTATTAGTTCCTAATTTGATTTCAGTTGTAAACTGTGGAAGAAATGATGCAAAGTTTAATCAATTTTGTTGACTATTAAGAACAACGTAAACTCAATGAATGAAGTAATTCAGAGAGATAGATTTTACGAATATTATTTGCTTCCGTGGATTAGTATATGATTGATTTGGTAGGCATCTTTCCTTAATAAAAAGTTAACATCATATTGTGTCGATTAGCGTTAGAGCCATAGATGATGTGACAATATATTTGGATCATGTATATATCGTGTCGTTATTTATGTACAGTCGATTGTGGTATTAATAAGGTAAGCGATTTATAAATTTATTTATTGATAAAATTGATAATTAATAGACAATAAGTTATGATGTACTGAATTTCATGTAGTGTTGGACCTTGGCATGATAAAGCGTTGTCCTTTGCAGATGGATTTCATTTCGTAAATTCATTCTTTCATCCATCATCATGCTTTGGGCAATCATTCTCGTTAGGTAGGTATTCTTAAGCAACTTGATTCCACTCTTTGTAATTCCCTTTGGTCTAGCTCTAGGGATAGTCACACTGTGGCTAAGATTGCATGGGTTGATGTTTAGAATTATTTCAAGGCCTCTAATTTAAAGGCCTCCATAATTTCGAGGCCTCTAACAAGGCCAGCTTGCTCAGCAGTTTTGGAGAATTATTTTGGCTAGGAGCAAGTTTGTATGAATTGATTGGTTTTATTCTTACAGATTGAAGCACAGGTGCTTGTGTTTGCTTCATGTTCCCAGCAATGTTCTTTGGAACTTGACCAAGATTCTAAGTCTCTAGGAGCACATTAAACTCTTTATTTCCTCCACTGTTGGCAATGGTCACTTACTCAATCTTTGGATAGACCGGTGGCACCCCGTGAGTCTCTTGAAGGTATGTTATATCAATTATTTTCACTCCATTACTCATGTCTTATCCGAGCAATCATTTGTGGCCTCTATCATTTCAAATAACGCCTCGTGCTATGTAGATGAGTCCTTTTTTTTTTTTTTTTTTATAAAGGTTTAGATCCTAAAATATTTTTTATAATAATGATTAATTAGTTGAAGTTTATCGAGATAATTGAGGGTTTGGGTCAAATTGATTTTTTTATCTAGAATAAGTTAGATCGAATGACACTTGACCAGTATCTAACCCACGTTTATGCATATTTCGGAAAGTAAGAATATGACTAATGGATGCTTTTGCGTTGCTTGTTTATATCTTAGGCACATTGGTCACACCTAACACACTCCTGATTTACTCATATGTATATTTAGGATAGAATGTTGGTATTCGATACATGTTTAATAAATGCTCCTACGTGGTATGAATTATACTTTAGTGCCTAATCTATGTCTGATCAAAGCACATATGCCGATTTTTTTATAAATTGGCCCCTTTGCCGATTTTGGAATATTTTTGTTGCAATTCTAAAAGAAGAGGGAAAATGATAGAGAAGGTAGAAGTAAAATTTAATAATAAAAAAAAAAAGCTAAAGATCTTTTGTAAGATTCGGCTTAAGATAAGTGTATTCAATTTTTTATTTTCTTTCTTGCTGTCTATTTTTTTATCTATTTGAGTAGTTTTTATTTTAAATATTCATATATGTATTATTTCTATAATTAAAATATTTATACTT
>JAOVVI020009381.1:0-13642 GCA_028571085.2 Nepenthes alata
CTCAAATTTTCGAGCTAGAGTTCGCCACAAAATATCCGGATACAAAACAAACGCAAAACGTGAGCCAAAACATAAAATCGAAGCAACCATTCATAATGATTACATGTACACACAAAATTTAACTAAGAAATTATGAGAAACATGCTTTATTTGCATTAAATATGAAGCAAGAGAATTTTATAGCATAAATACCATTTTAGAGATAACAAAAAGCGGTAAAAACGAAAAATAACGTGTGAAATACACTTACCTTCACTCGATTTTCCGTTTTCTCACTTTGATATGATGAAAATTGGTGAAAAATCATTCCTCTTCTCTTTTAATGGTATAAAATAATTAGGGTAACTCTCTTAAATATAAATTAAAAGGCTATGTTTTTAAATAATAAACTAAGACATCGTGCCTAAAAAATAAAAGGTGAAAGGTTGTGATATTTCTTTTAAAGTAATACTATTTTAAGTTCTGCTTACTAAACCTGACGTTTCATGGTGCTATCTATGACATTTTGGTAACCTGAGAGCACTTAAAACAACTAATTCAATCGTTAAAATATACCAGCCTGCTTAATATTTCCCCTATTCATAATTTATTTATAATAATAATTATTATTGTGTTTCATGAATACGGATTATCTTACAGATTATCGGCCACAAATCGGATATTCTTGCTGGTCAATCTGACACGGATTCGCTCTCCATAGCTTCAAACCTGAAACTTGCACAACACAACTAAAAACAAGATGTCAGAGGTCGGCAGAAATTGCTCCCACCATAAACCCTCCGATGCTCAAGTCAGATGTCTTTCCAAGAATATAGAAAGATAAATAGATTATGCATATGTAGTGGATTAAGCGTGGATGCGTCCTATTGATAGACAACTTAGAAGTGTGTCTATGAATGAATGCCCCCTGAGAATGGCTCCCTCCTCCTCTCTGGAGATCTCTTGGAAGGTCTTTATATAATGGGATGATGATCATGCCAACCGTTAAAGATAACCATCGGTCACTCTTATCCATAGCCAACCACCAAAGATAACCGCTGGTGGATTGAAAGAAATAATTTGAATAATTTTTTATGTTGGTATACTGTACCATCAATAATAATAATAATAATAACAACAACGTTGTATATCTAATTATATAGGGTTTGATTAAGTAAATTTATATATATAATTCTACTTGATTTAGTATGATAACTTCTGAGAGTTGAAATACTTTAAAATTATTTATATCACATTACTCCATGTTTATCATTTATCATGTTTGTATTTTGTTTTATTTTCTTTAATTATAAATGATACCTACTATAAATTTTGATTAAAGTTGAGTGATTCTTTGATGGGCTGCTCGGTCTTAAAATTTAAATTTTGCATATTATAAACTAAAATAAAAGTGCAAATGTATGAGATGAGTTACGGGTGACTCTAGCTTTTCAAGAGATGAGTATTATTATTTTTTATATCTCAATAATTTATTTTAAAATAGATTATTATAATTTATTAATTAATTTTTATTAATTTTTATATTTAAAAAATGATTAAATTATAACAATTTATTTAAATATCAATGTCTTAAATTAGAAAAAAAATAAGTCAATCTCTTTAAGAAATGGAGCCTCCCTAATCCCTATACATGATTGACTTTTTAATTTATTATTCGACATTTAAATTAGTAAAATTTTAATTAAACTAGAATATTCATTAAAGAGTTATAACGAGATAGATGTCTTGATGGGTCTAGCATGGAGGCTAATGATAGGTCTGGTAGAGTATGGGCCAGCTCAGAGCCCAACCGTAGGAGTAACAGTGGCCCAATGGATACTTTCTCAAGGCTAAGTCCCAAGAGGCACGCTGGTGACCCATTACATAAAATGTCGAGTCAAAAACTCGGACAGTGGTGCAGTTGGCCGAGGGGGGTCGACCTTAATCTATTAAGTAAGGAGAAAACAATTATATTTACGCGTAGAGACGCACCAACGGTTGCCCTTCTTGCATGGCCGCCAATAAACCCAACAATATGATGCAAGCCAGTAAGGAGGGTTTGCCGTAATACGGTCACAATAACTGTCCTGACAACTCAATGAGTATTCTTAAAATATTATCCATGATCGCACATCGGCCTGGGATGAAAATTATGGTTCAGCAAATCTTTCTGAAAGGCAATTACCATGCAATGCTCTCCTAGATCATCCTGAAAAATAAAAAAATGTCCCTAGATACCCATGGTTACCATATGCACCCCTTGCACGCTTGCTAAAAATAACACAGTGGATCTGCTAGGACAGTCGACGTCAATCGTGAGACCCAAGGAATGTCGCACCGATTTCAATTCTATAAATACTTCTTAACCCTTATGGGAAACGAGACCGAACAAGTTCAACCATTGAACACCCCTAAAGGATTAAAGAGCTCTATTTCTCTCTCAAGTCACTCATCCTACAAGTGCACACTCTCTATTTTTCTTAAGTTGCACCCTTTTGAGTGCATTCCTCAAAACCTAACCCTCCGACCCACACCCAACCCTTCCACCTTCGTACATCCACGCATTTCATTGCATCATTTATCTTTCTTTTATTCATAAAAAAATTTCTAATTTGAGCGTTAAATGATATACCTAGAAACGATTTTCGTCATTCTCTAACATCTCATTTATTTATTGTGATGTATAGGATTCAAGTTATTAGAAACAGAGATTGAGTCTGCTTCAATTTAATCCGTCCAAGTCAGATTAAGCGGCTCCCTAATCTATATAATAATTTAAATTCAATGACGTATCAAGTCTCAATAAATTCTTGCCTTAAGAGAGAGGTTTTTGTAACAAGGAAGGTGTTTAGGAGGCTAAGCTGATAAATATATTTAAATTTTTACTTTAGTTTGTAGTGTGCACAATTTGAATTATAATATATAACAATTTGTTGAGAAATTGCTTAGATGGGACTCAAATTTGGAGTATATATTAACAAATAAATTATATTTTCATATAAAAATTTTATTAGAACTGTATTTTAAATATTTAAACCACCTTAAATATTATTTATCATCGCATATTTTATAAGTATTATATATGAACTGCATAAATTTTATTGTTAATTGCTTATTTTTTCGTGTGATTCAAATCATCAGTATTAATCATTCTAAGTTTAATCTTTTCTGCAAGGAAAAAAAACCCCTAAAATTCTTACAATTTATTGAAATTAAAACAGATTATATATTTAAATTCAATAGTTTAGCACAAAATAAACATTATTCGCTATCAGAGTATTTTTTGAAACCAAAAAAAAAAGAAAAAAAAAACAGTGAAAAATAGAAACTCTTGATTGACGCAGCTGCCCCTGAACCACTCGCTAACTATGGAGTCATACTCGGGGTCAAAATGGGGACAACGCAATTATCAGAGCAGCGTGAGAGTTTATGGATCTCAACGCACAGCGCGCATCCCAGGTCTGTAAGTCTCAGCACACTCGTTCGCGCCCTTGCAGCCGGAAACAATTTCCCGGAGATGCAAGAGAAGCAGATCTCAGTCCCAAATTTCCAATATCAGGCGAAGGAAATTCAAGCAGCTTCGGATTTTGATTGAATTTTGACTGAACAATCTTTCGCCCATGAGCTAAATTCGTCCTGATCTTCAGCATTCTATTTCTCTCCTTAGAACGCTCAAGGTTTGATTCTCATTCTTCCATTTAGCATTGTATACCGCCTTAATATTTCTTGATTTTCGATCTAGGGTTGCTGTTATTATTGTATAGGATTGATATTTTTGTTGTGAATTTATTATTTGGGTGAATTGCTGATTAGTTGACTTTAGATGTAAATTAAAGCTGCTCATCAGATTGAATTTTGATTTTGATCTTGATTGGAAGTATGTATGAAAATTTTTAACGAGAACAATGGTTCATTCAAATATCGACTGCTTACCCAGTACAGGGGTGGGCACTATCATCATGTTTTGCTATTTACCCAACGTTTGGCAGGGTAAGTACAGGCAATGAAGCAATTTCTGTTTAAAAATTTGGGGGGGGGGGGTGTTTAAAGTCTAGCCGACCCATTACTTTCTCTAGCGATAATATTGAGGCACCTTTAAGTTCGTTAGGCTGTCGCCTGTTTTTATGAAACATAAGGGGGTGAACCGGAGATCATGGGCTTTAGACCATCAAAATAGTCTCTAAGTAATGTGGGGATAAGTTTGCATGCATACAACTCTCTCATAGCCTATATTGTGGAAGCTGTAGTAATTGCGCCCTTTTCAGAATACATAAGATCGTCATTTACATGTAATCACTGAGTGATCATGGTTGTCGTACAAGTCAGAAGTTTATGAAAGAGGTTCTTCCTATAGTAGACAGAGCAATTTAATATGTAATACTAGTTGATTTGAAGGAAAATGAGCAGCAGATGGTCTGTGAGATGCTGAAATATCAAAATTTTGCCCTGGAATATGGGCCCCCTTTTAGGTGTCTAGTTGTTTATGAGCACTGCAAAACAGTGCTGGAGCTCTAGCAGCTCTTAGATGCTTTGTTTGGGTATTTGAACCCATATAATTGACCTACTAGCTAATCATACATTTTTTTTGAAATGTATTGAAAAACAAAATTGCTTTCAGGTGCTAATTTGGAAGATTGCCTCATATTATGCAATAGCTTATGATCTGATGCATTTTATGTAGTCCTGTAGAAGTATAAAGGGGCATAAGGCAAATATTACTAGCTAAATGTGAAGAATTTTAATATATCACATCGTAACACATCTTAACTGCACTGTCATCTGGCTTCTGTTCTGGGTTCAGGAATAACTATCTTCAGACGTAAGGACAACCCATAAGTGGTGTGGTGTTAGATCGAAAAACGATGGCTGCTTCAGAAGAGAATAGTTCCTTGTTTCCAATTTTTATTTTGACTATAATGGCATTACCTTTAGTGCCTTATACTATATTGAAGTTATTTCGTGCTGCTACAAAGAAGACAAAAAGCATACATTGCCAGTGTTCTGTTTGCTCCCGTTCTGGAAAATATCACAAATCAGTAATCAAAAAGGTAAGTTGTTACTTTTGTCATTGCTTTATGGGTGTTACTATTTCTTATTCTAGCACAATTATGTATGGATTTAATTTTGACAGTAATTTGCAGATCTACAACGTCTCCACTTGTGGTAACATGACGCTGGTGCTTCTTTGGGTTATTATGGCGTTTCTGGTTTATTACATTAAAAACATGAGCCGTGAGGTATGTATCTTCTGTAAAACAACTCAATTATCACATGTTTTCCGTTGAAAAACTATATCTTCCGGGGAAGAGAGGTGTTGGTGCAATGGTAAAGTTGTCGCCATACGATCTAATGGTTTCAAGTTTGATTGTGGAAACGACTTCTTGCATCTAATGTAAGGCAAGATTGAGTATGATAGACACAAGGTGATCCAACTCTTCCCCGGACCTGGCACATAGTAAAAGTGTTGTGCACCACATTGCCCCCGCCCCTGCTATATGTTACATAGTGACCAACTATAGCATTCTATATTCGGAGTACAAAATTTTCTCTGCATTCAGATTCAAGTCTTTGAGCCATTTAGCATTCTTGGGTTGGTTCCTGGATCTTCAGAAGCAGAAATAAAGAAGGCATACAGGAGACTTTCTATTCAATACCACCCTGATAAAAATCCAGATCCAGGTAGAGGCCATTGTATACAGAGTGCACTTTATTACCCATGTTCTAATAATGGTTTAATTTCTTTTTCTTTTTCAGAGGCCCACAAGTATTTTGTGGAGTTTATATCCAAAGCTTATCAAGCTTTAACGGATCCAATTTCTCGTGAGAACTTTGAAAAATATGGCCACCCAGATGGGAGGCAGGTACTGTTTTTCATATTGAGAAGCAATACAACATTAAGAGCAAACTGTGTCCTATCCCCTCACCCTTCTAAAGGGAAGATTTTGTTTCAAAAGCTTAATGCAAAGCGATGGTGATCTTGATGTAGGGCTTTCAAATGGGAATAGCTCTCCCGCAGTTTCTATTAAATATTGATGGGACATCTGGTGGAATACTTTTATTATGGATCGTTGGAGTCTGTATTCTTTTGCCATTGGTGATTGCTGTTATATATCTTTCAAAGTCATCCAAATATACCGGAAATTATATCATGCATCAAACACTGTCTGCATACTATTGCCTTATGAAACCGTCTTTGGCCCCAAGGTATACTGCTTCTCTAGGTTTTCATTACAAGTAGCTGTGCTGCGGTACTTCGTAACTCGGGCATCTGAAACCTTTTACCTAAGTTTCCCTAGTTGATGGATCAAAAAAACTGATTGTTGTTCCCTAATATATACAAAGTTAGAGAATTTTCTAGGTTAAGAAGAAGAAATGCTGGATTAATACATACAAAGTGGTTTGACTGTTGAATTGGAAGACCTTGTCATCTTGGCTCTTCCCTCTGACAGCTAGTCAACTGCATATGAGAAGCCCGGCTGTACCATGAACAATTTTAGCTTCATGAGCGTTTGATGTTTGTTGAACTACGACCCTCTGGGCATGCTCATATATTTTTCCTATTCTTTTAAGAGTCCCACTGTATTACTTTTCATTGATACATCCCCATTCACTTGTGAAGTGGTCTGTGTTGTTCTTCAAGAAACCTAGTTGTGTAACTCTTCTAAGATGTTCTTTAAATGGATATATTTGACATTGATCCAGAACTTGGAAGTATGCTCAAGAAGATTTTTTAGCCAATTGGATTTCATGCCATGAGCTATGAAATGTCTAAAAATTTACCCCTGAAGTCTGGGTTTTAGTCCTGTCAGCATGCTACTTCCAAAAGCTTAGACCTCTAAGCCTGTAATTGTTCGAAAACATGGCTTGGGTCTCCATGTAAAGGTGTATGGCTATGCTTTCTGAATATTGATGTAAATCTGTATGTTCTTGTTTCCCTCATCTATCGTATATTTTAATTTTCAGCAAAGTTATGGACGTGTTCATTAAGGCTGCTGAATACATGGAAATTCCGGTTCGTAGGATTGATGACGAACCGCTTCAGAAACTGTTTGTGTTGGTCAGGAGTGAACTAAACCTAGACAGTAAGAATATCAAGCAGGAGCAAGCTAAGTTTTGGAAGCAGCATCCTGCTTTAGTGAAGGTATTGCTCAGTGCTAATTTTTCTATGTCAGAATTTCACTCAATCCAAGGTTAAACACATTGCACTGATCTTCTTATCAGACCCAACTGTTGATTCAAGCCCATTTAACCCGTCAAACTGCAGCCCTATCTCCAACATTACAAGGAGATCTCAAACGTGTCTTGGAACTTGCACCTCGCCTCGCCGAAGAGTTAATGAAGGTGAGTTAACTCTCCCAGTTTTCAACCACTATGTTTAATTGAATATGTTACGTTCTTGTTGGTGATAATTGCTTGCAAATTGCAATGTCTATTTTACTCTCGTATGCTTCATTTATCCTACACATCAAGTTTAAATTATCTTGTCATTTTTTTTCTTTCTTCCATTTTGGCATATAATGAAAAGCTACTGAATATGTTGTAGAATAGAACCTTCTTAGATTCAGAATGCTAGAGGACTTCTGTATACTATCAGGTCTGTGTTTGTAATTCCAAATCTAGTGTGCATTTATATTGTTCCTTTGTTGATGGGGGTGTAAAATGAGAAGATGAGAGGAGGGAATGTCACCCATTGTTTGGGATGGACCCTTGATAGTAAAACATAACAACACACGGGGGTTTTGAAGTTACATGTGACTTTTGAAGATATTTTAATATCAATCATTCATCAGAATATAAATGAGTAAGATTTGCCTCTCTCATGTGTATGTGAGTAGGTGTTGCATGATTTCTATATCGAGATTAAGCAATATATTCTCTTACTTGTTTACATGCTCAGAAGTGACCAAATAACAGTTTGTGAGGTTTACATATACGTATCCATATTCATTGATGCAAATATATAGACCAAAAAAAATAACTGTTTATTTGATGCAATATATAGACCAAATAACTGTTTGCATGATTCATCATCATTGATGTAAATAACGGCTGATAGGCATATTTATCGATATTGCTCCCTCACACCGATACTTTCTGATATATTGACAATATCATGAAATTTTTTTTGTCTAATATATTTGATATTAATATATATTGTTTGATATATTTGATACCGTTATGACCGTGACTGAGGCCGATACTGATATTGTCATCCATGTTTCTCATTGCATCTTTTAATGCTAGATATTTGAATTTGGAAAAATAAGAGAAGTTATTGTAACTGTATGCTTAAATTCAAATAAAAATAACAGAAGACAAAAATGTAGCTTAACCCTAATTTCTAGTAACCCTGGAATAGTTTGATGCATCATGAGCTTTCCAGAGAGCAAATTTGGCATTTGTAGTTTTAATTAGCTCTGTAAGCGCGTGGGACACTAATAACGAGTGGAAACATAAAAATCTCATGTTCTTTGAGATCAATCTTTTCAATCACAGAATTGTAATAAATTTCCAAGTTCATGCGCACTGAGAGAGGATTGGATTTGCAGTTCTGTAGATGTTCTAGATGATGTCACACACCAGATTATAGGTAGTTTGGGAATGGAAAATTCCAGTATCGTGTTGTAAATGCTGAGGGTCGAGAAGTTCAACATTGTACGGATGGGGCCTGCATGTTCTGCTCATGGATGAAAAATATCTGTATCAGTTTCAATCTTGGTATTAGACATATTGGACAATATATATTTGTATCAAATATATTAAAAACTTTCTAGAAATCTTAAGTTGTAAAACAGTATCGACTGATATATCACGATATACTATTGATATGGAAACATTTTGGTATCGGCATCAGGGCATATAAGTCTAGCAGGTCGAAGCAATGGAATAGTGATTTTGCTAATTCAAAATATATTTTTGAATGAAGTTACATAATGCAGTTCTTGTTATTTTTTTTGTTAGTTTTCTAGGAAGATCAATTAGGACAAAAATAAAAGTATTGGGTTGAACTCTTCTTTGGTGTTAAGATAATAGTTATGAATAGTTATTGACTCTTGGGAAAGGGTTAAAGAATGGGATATATTACGAAACATGCGATGTATTATAGATGCGTGATCATTAGTTCATTACGTTTTAACTGGTTTTTCTGTTCCACTTTTGGTATGAGCTTCAAGGTTAAAATGCACATGTGAGGCCTTTTTTTAGGGCGATTTGGTTCCTCTTCTAGGCTTGATTATAGACGAGTGGTTAGGTCCTTTTTAACTATATTTTTGGGTGTACCCTGCAAAATGTGAGGACACTTTTGGATGGGATTTTGTGAAATTGGAGCGCTCTCACTGTTACATCTCTAATTCCGAGGTCCTCTTATTACTTGAATAATCTTTAATTAATTTGAAGCCATTTATGTCCTTTTATCAGCTGAAAATTCCTTTATTTAATCTTCCATCCAAAATTCAAAAATTTTGTCAAGACCCAACCTGAAAATATTATAAATGGACAAAAAAACTTGAAAAATAAAATGTTCAAACCATAGTACTCGAAATGCCGGACCCAAAATGCCACATCTAAAAGTAGCTCCAAATGTCGACAAACGTGACCTCGATCATATGTAAGGAAAAACATTTGTACTAAATCAAAGTAAATGAAAATATAAGTCAACTGAATGGCTGTAAACAACCAAAAACCCAAACTCACCTAACGACATAATATGTCATCGTCAATTGATTACAACCGAATTCTAAATAAACGAAGTCTGTCAACATAGACTACTATGCTATTCTAATTAATAATACATCAAAAGTAATCAAGTTCTTAAATCTAAATCCCAAATAGCCGTCCTTTAAATCCTATCTCTTGCAAGTATTGCCTCGAGCCCTATAATCTGAAAGGTTAGTAAAAATGAAAGTAAAAGTGAATCAATTGTTTAGTAAGGCATGTAATTTTCATAATTGAACGTATATACTTACATCAAAAACATGTTAGAATAGAACATGATCAAAATCAGAAATAATAACATAAATTCATAAGTATATCATGTATAATTTGAAGTTGGTAATAAAATTTTCTTCCTTAAACTATCATATAAATATACTCAAATTGTGTAAAAACTTATAAACTAAATATCATTAGTGGCCTCACCAACAAATGGATGAATATTGAAACTCAGGTTATGTATGTTTTTACACAAATAAATGCCATACGCTACTATTCAAGACCCGTAGATGAGCTATCATATATGTAACCTTGTAGATAAGGTTGAACGCCGCTTTCAACTTGAGAATGATAGGTTCGAACCTTAATTATCATTATAATATATTAGGACATGTCATAATATATCTCCGTCAATTCTTTACAATTGTCCATATATAATTAAATGAAAACTCTACTTATATTCGAACATATCATTTATATTTTTTTATACCGGAGAAAAAATCCTTATCCTTTACTTACGTAGAGTTTTCTTTAATATTTTCTCCAAATTTGTGACATGTAAAAATACATGAATATGCAGAATTATTTGCGAACATCTTTAAGAGTATGTAGAAACAACTAAATAAAATTTTAAGACCTGCAAAATTTTATATTTAGAGATCTAAGATATACAAGCATAACAATGGAAGATTTTTAGAAAAATCAGTGCAATTTGTATACTTTTATCAGTTTATTTCAAGCATCAGACATGCAGGAACATATATTTGAAAATCATGACATGTAAAAATATATATTTGAAAACCAAGTTATGTAGAAGCATTTAAGCATGATTTAAAGGCATATGTGAACATGATTGAAGAAAATCAGCTTTCACACACAATGTACATGAATTAAAAGCTTACATTTCATAAAAATTGTATAGAATAGAGGTAGGGTAATATGCATGCAAAGTATAAACTCTTTAGCCATAAAAATATCACATGTGTGAGTACTTGGAATGATAAATACTCATAGAGATATAAAAAAAAAATCAACATCAAAAGAAAGAGGGGCCTGGGTATATTTGTCTTGTACTTGAAATTACTCAAAAATCTCTTGAATCACAATTAAATTTTCTTTATCTAGCTTTCTCTCTCTCCTCTTCTTTCCTCTCGTCTTCTTCTCTCTTCTTTTTGGATTTCGCTGAAAATGACTGAAATTGGTCAAAAAAGGCCTTTTATAGAAATCTAGCACATGTGCGCCTGTGACCTGTGCATCAGGCGTTAAGGTAGAAACCATAACGTGCACAAGCACCTATCAAGTGCGTATTAGGAGCGTGCATTCTGCTTCAAACATGCGCGTGCATCTCTTGAGCGTATATCGGGTGCGAACATTCTGTCTAAAATATGCACGAGCGCCCTAAAGGCATCCTTTAAGTGCGTCCTTACTGTCCAAAATATGCATATGCGTGCATTAGGCAAAAGTTGAGTATTACTCGGTCTGATATGACCCGATTATAGTTGACTTTGACCAAAAACTCATTTGACCTTGATATTTTCATCAACTTAACTCAATTTGCTATTATTTTAAAATAAATTTAAGATCCATACCTTACATTCACAGTGTTGATATGTAGTTGAAATCAAAATAGACAATAGGATGAGAGTTCACGATCCATACACTGCATGATTCACTAGCACACTGTCTTAACTTCATAACAATCCATTATTTATGCAGAGAGTAACCATTCTGCAGTATTATACTCATGGTCCGTGCACATTGTACATGGATGATTACTTATGAAAATATTTGCCGATATATATTGTTATTATACCCCTCGATATTGTTTTTTTTCGTTATTGTAATAATATCGTAATATGATGTCATATCAGTGATATATCAGTTGATATTATAATGGTTGATACACTAGATATTTGAAATATTAGTCAATGCATCAAATATTTGTCCGATATATTGACCAATATAGACATATTAGCTGATGATTTTCAGAATTTTTTTTCATTCAATATTTATGATATGATATGTCAATATGATACGTATTTTCTGATATATTTGATACTGAAATGGCCGTAACCGATATTGATGTCAATATTTTTATTCATGCTTGTATGTCAAGTCAATTGTGCTTTATTGTGATGATTTGCTGCTAAGTGAACATTTTTGCATTCAATTTTTCCATTGGACTTTTTGCCTTTGGCAGTAAACCCATTTGAACTTAGCCATGTGTTCTAGAGAGAATGGGAGCAAGCATACATGCCTTACTGATACTAGAGTGTTATACTTCCTCATAGCTTCATGCCACTTGGGATGCTTATTTTTGGTGAAAAACACATGGGGTCCACAAACTCGGAGCTTTCGCTGGCAATGTATATTTGGTAGTGTAAATGAATGAGGTCTAAGGCAGTTTATCTACGAGTGGGTGACCACTTGATATGAAATTGCACGGTTCCAGGAATTCTACGTAAGTTGGAACTGAGATTCGAATTCCATTAGAAATGAAAAGGGAAGAATTTGTTTAAGGTAGGAGTTTAATGGGATGGATGGGGATCGACCATCTAGCAGCTGTTGAGGGGGAGATATCAGTATCTTCAATGTGAGTTCTCCATGAATGGGTAAGCATTTGACCAGTCTTGCTTAGATTAAGAAATTTGCTAGAGTTGGCTAGGTGCAACACATTACCTTGTGGTAGAAGAACTAATTACAATATTGGTCGATATATATCAATGTTGGGCTCTCCTATATTGATATTTTTTGAATTTGCTACCATATCACGATATACTTTCATATTGGTGATATATTAGCTAATAAAGTCTTGTCAACTTATAATTTTAGAATTTTATTTCGTTTTGACATATTTGATATCGATACGTATTATTCGATATGTCCAATATTGATATGATTGTGATCAATACCAATACTAATATTTTCATCTATGGATAGAAAAAGTCAAGGTTCGGTAAGAACATATTTAACCTAGCTTCTGAAATGTGTTGTTTTGGCTTTTGAGTTGAGGATGGATCACATATAGAGCTTCTGTCACAAATGGCTTTTGGCTTCTCAATAAGTTGAGGTGAGATTCTAAATTGCTTTGAACTTTAGCTCCATTAGAGCTTCTATTAGCAACTTGTATCAGCTGAAATTAGAAATTCAAACATTTTCTTTCTGAGACAAGCATCTCTAGTGTACTATTCTACGGAACTCGTGAAAGCTCTTGGAAAACAAGGGGGACAAAGACACTCTTAATCTTTGGGACTGTAACCCTAAATATATGCAAGAGCTGGATATAAATTGCTACTTAAGGACATTTAGGTGGTGTTTGGTTGGAGGGAATAGAAATTCTATTCTCTCCTTATTCTTGGTGGAATAAGAATTCCACCGTTTGGTTGCAAAGTGAGTTGGGAATAACAATTCCCGAAGGAATAGTTATTCCTTGATTACAAGGAATAACTATTCCTTGATGCCACTAGGTTTTTTTTATTCCTTGTTAGGAAGGAAAAGGAATTCCCACCCAACTTTTTAATTAACCCAAATTTGCCCTCAATTATTATTATTATTATTATTATTATTATTATTATTATTATTATTATTATTATTTATTTTTATTACTTTTATTATTATTATTATTATTATTATTATTATTATTATTACTATTATTATTATTATTATTATTATTATTTTATTATTATTTTTATTAATATTATTATTATTATTATTATTATTTTATTATTATTAT
>JAOVVI020009382.1:0-13641 GCA_028571085.2 Nepenthes alata
GAGCAGAGTCCACTTCCAGAGCTGTGAACCGAAGACAGTTTTCCTCCTCAAGCTCGGAACGGAGATGTTGACGACGAGCCAGACGAGGAAGCAAAACGAAACACGGCCGCGGATCACCGATACCATCTTCGTCAACCGGACGGCGGGTTCCTGGAATTCTTGTACTTTCTGGTAAATGCCTTTTTTTTTCCCCTCCTGAGGGGTGGATTCTTCTGTGAAGTTGATTCCACAGATGAGATAAGCGGCCAGTACGTAGAGAATACATATGGGGAGGAGAATGATGTATAAAAACGCGGTCTTGAAAACGTGTTCACAGGAGCAGCAGCCCGAGTTTGGCTGGGGTGGAATCGAAATAGTTACTTCCTTTCTTTCCTGGTTGTCACCCATGGAAATCCCCTGCACCTGGTGGTTGAAGGCGGAGCGCAACCAACCGCAGCAAGAATAGGGGAAGAGTGGAAATGATAAATTTGAAGCAGGAGAGTTGCCTACCCTATATGGGTCTGGTTGATTGATTAATAAGATGCCGTTAATGGCCGAAAGTTCATTGTAGTCTCCCCCAAGGGGTGAGAGTCCAGTCAGTTGGGATTTATGGGTGCTGCGACGCGCCTGCGACATCAACGGGACAATTGAATTAAAATTTTACGGCTCATATAATTTTTTTAAAAAAATTATAAAATTAAAAAATAAAAATATTAAAATTTATAAAATTTAAAAATAAAAATATTAAACTTTATTTTTTTGATCAAGTGTGGCTTATGAACATGATTCGAGTGGAGATGAGTCATTGACTTCCTTGATTCATTGACTATAACCTCCCACTCATATCATATAAATCTAACAATTACAAATAAAAAAATTATTTTAATTTTAAAATTTTAATATTACATTCCATACAATATAATTTATACTCAAAAATTTATATATAATGATGTGTAATTATCATAATTTACACGATTAAATTTAATTTATCCTATTTTATATTTTAATTTGTATCACAATCCTTGAATATCATTTAACCACAAATGATAGGACATCAAAAGATGTCACACTTATCCCACGTAAAGTGAATATTATTATGCTATTTTATTTTATTAATCATTATCAATGTAATTATTATCAAAATATATATTAAAATTATATAAATTTTAAAATATATGATAATTAATCCATATTATAATAATTTAAAATAATTTATTAGCTTTTTCTATTCTAACCGGTCAAAAATTCAAAAAATATTAAAATCTCAATATAGTTAGCTGTAGACTTAAATTTTCTCTGTCTTTTAATTTTTTCAACAAAATAAAAAATGTCAAATGTAGTGTAGTTTTTTTGTGTTGGCAGTTGCCATATAATAAATTCATAATTCACTACTAGAAATTTCACACCCAATTAGCCTAGTTAATATTATTTACGGATAATATTATAAATCTAAAATTTGTTTAAAATGAGGTTAGGTGTTCTATTTCAAAGTGGAAATCACTTAAGGCTTTCAATTTCTCTCGCATTAAGACTTATGCCCGATATTTTTATTTGTAAATTTTAAAATTAGGCCGATTCATGTTTTCTTTGTTTTTTTTTTTTTGTTTTAAAATAATTTTACTCTCATAAAATTTTTATTCAAAAAATAAAAAATAAAATAATATAAATATTTGAAGATATACATATATAAAATATTATATTTACCGAATTTAAGAATCAAGGTAAAGTCAGGTGTGACTAATTTAAAGTTTGAACAAAATCAAGATTTTAATCATATTGATCAAAATATTATTTATATAAAACATATTTTATTAACTTATGGGATAGACATATTTATCTTTTGATAAGTAATTAATCATCTATATAGCTTTAAAAATACAATAAACAATTATTCTTATGTAGCTGAAATACATAGCACGATTGGCATAAAAAATTTAACTAAGAAAAGCTTAAAAAACAAAAGCAGAGACTAAAAACATCCCCCACTGAACAAAAGGATAAACAAATTATTTATAAATATATTTCGATTCTACATATCATAACATTTAACAAGATATTAATAGATATGTGATTTACTCTTTTATTATATCTTTCGATATTTAAATTAGAAATTTTTTATAAGAATAAAAAAGAAATATTAAAAATATTAAAAATAAAAAAAAAAATAGAGAAAGACTTGTCTTAGGAACTACTAGTGCCGACTAGTGTTCAATCTTTTTTGGAGTGTGTGTGTCGCATTGTTAGAGCATGATCGAAGCTTTTGTTTGGGAATAGCTAAAGCTTTTTTCTTTTGGCTAAGTAGAAGAAAAATGATAGTTAGTCAAATGCTCTTTCATTCTGTTGATTAGTGTTAGAAAGTATTTTTTTGTTTTACTGAGAGTTTAAATATGAAAAATTAAGATTGAGATTTCAAATCTTAAATTTTGGCCCCATAATTGTGAGTTGGTATAATATTTATAAATTCAAGGCCAAATATAGCCCCTAAGGAGGATCTCATTGTTAATTTAAAAATATGATTGATTTTCTAATTATTTTCTCTTAAAATGTAGATGATGTTGAACTAATCAAATAATGACAAGAGAGCCTCAATTTTGCGAATATACTTGGCTAGTTATAAATTGTTGCTTCAAAGTTACTAAATACTTAATTATTTAGTGAAATTTGTTATTATATTTAATTTAAGCTAATTTTATGCTTAGTTATTAAATTAAATTAGTACTTCTATACGTGGAGTACGTATAAAAATATAGTATTTTATTAAAAAAAATACTTTTAAAGAAAATTTAATTTTTTAAAAAATTATTATTTATATATCTGATTAATCAGATAATTAGGTCTAAACTATTAAAAACTACATACGGGCTCTATTATATTATAAATCTTACTATTTTCATTGATTTTCTAATATAGTTGACTAATATAAGTCTTGGTCATATATCAATAGTACTTGTAAAGGGTAAAACATACAATTTCTTACCCAAAAAAAAAAATTAATAAAACATTATTATAAAATTAAAATTTTGAGTTGGCCCAACTGAATTCTTACCTTAGTTTAAATCTATTTTATTTTATGATTATAAAATTTATTTAATTTCTGTATTGAGATAAATTATTTTAGTTAAATTCAAAGCAATTCCACTCGAATGGTCTTGTGAACATTGGATTTGATTGATATGATATTTTTGTGGAATTATTTTGGAAGTCAATTATTTTTAAATGTTTAATGTCCATTATTTTTTAATTTAAAAATTAAAAAAGCTTGAGAAAGTAAAAATTGAAATATATATATTTTTTTTCAAACAAAGTTGCCGACATAAAAATAAATATGAACCAACGGAGACGTGTTCGACCGAAGCCCATGTTGATGGAACATTGTTTATAGAGACTTTGATTACTACTATAAATACTATTTATTAAAATATATTTTTTTTTTTATTTTCATAATATAATTATTTTAATATATTAATATTTAATTTTTTTCAAAATGACTTTTGATGTGTCATAAATACAAATATCGAACGAGCTCGGATCGAGCTGTCCATCGAATTTCGGTCTCCGTCTATCGAGTTTAGGATCCTGCACACCACAACTTAAAATAAGAGGTCAGGTGACGGCGTAATTTGGTCCCACCGAAAATACTGTAATATTCAAGTCAGTAAATAGCCTTCTGAGGACAACAATATGAAATGCAAAGAATGCAAGGATAGATGCTTAGAGTGTGTTTGAGAACGTAGGTGCACTCGTGGAGAGAGTGAATTTGTTTGAGATTGCTCGTATAAAGCAGTTTTCTCTCGGAACTTAGTTCGCAGGGGAACAAATGTAGAGAGAACAAGAAAAGTATCGAAAAGTTTGAGAGTATAGAGAGCTTCTATCAGCTTTAACTTGTTAGAGGGCGTTTAGTAGGCAAAAGAGAGTGTGTCCGTAGAATTAATCTTTATGGCATTTTATAGCCATGGTTCTCCGCTATCTTCCTTGCATAGTAAAGCAGGGCGCCTACCTTCTGCGGGGATTGTTACCTTTCCTATGTGGGTGCGAGCGTCATTATTGGTTACACCGGTTAAGAAGGCGGATCTCTTTCCTTCTTCGCATGATAACCGTTAGGATTTCCTCTATGGGTTGCGTGCCGATTCGTGCGCCTTTCTCTTGGGATACGTTTTGATTTTGGGAGGTTGTCATTACAGTGGAGATTGTCTTTTTCAAATGTGCGGAGAATCAGGGTAGATGACCGTTGAGGTTTGGGGAAGTGCATGTGAGTTGATTTAGACATGGGCCATGTTCATCCTGGGCCGCGACCGGCCTACTTGTTGCTCCTCCGGTCAATGGAAGCATTGTCCATCCCAAGTGCGAATGGGCTGCTATTGCTTTTGAGCAGCTTGCTCCTTTTGGGCCGGCATGTTACTGTGGTCCCCATCACTAGCTTCCCATACTAGTGGTTTAGGATTTCGGCTTCTGGCATGTTCACGATGGGAGGTGTCTAGTTGTGTCATGGATTTAAAATTTTGAATGGATCTGTTGGCCGTTGCACTTGAATCTAGAGTGGATAGATACATTGACTGGATTCGTTGACCGCAATGCCAGAATCTGAAAAATTGAGTTGAAGAGGATGTTGACCGGATTGCTAAATTCAGGAGAACTAAGCCAAAAAGACTGTTGACCAGATTTGTTGGCCGTAACACTGGAATCCGGAGAATTGAGCCGGAAAGAGCGTTGACTGAATTCATTGACTGCGATGATAGAATCAGGAGAACTAAGCTGGAGAGAGCGTTAATAGGATTTGTAACGATAGAATATGGAGAACTGAGCAGGAAGAATGTTGACCATCGGATGGGCAATCGAAGGGCTGCAGAGTCGTTCCAGGACTCTGAGCGGCCCATTTCTCTCTGCCATGTTTCGTCATGCAGTGAATTTTTTATCCTTATAATTAATTCGCTAGAGGATTTAATTTGAAAGCGCCCTCTTCAGAATCGACACGTGTTTGTTATGATTGCTGCTCCTTTTTGATGCGCCGTTTCACTTCGGCGGCGGTGGGCTTTTATATAAACCACGTATTAGTTCAAATTTTCCAAACTTTTCTTTCAAAAATTCTGAGTCTTCGTTCGTCCTGCTACTCTGTTCCCATGGCTCCTTCCGTTATTGAAATTGTCTCAGTTATTTCCACCGGTCAGGTGAGGGAGTTATACATTGAGTTTATCATCCCCTCACATATTATTTTTTTGATGCCTAGTGAGCAAGATAGGGCTTGCTCTCCTTTTGCAGGCTACATCACAGTATACGAGGCACACCTATAGAGTTGGCTTCGCCTCCCTATTCCAAAGGAGCTACTCCTTATTTTCACGGTATTTGGACTTCTCATCGCACGGCTCCATGCGAATGCCGTGCGTTACCTTTGTTCGCTGTGCATATTCCTTCATCACCATTCACAGCTGCTGATTCTGGAGGCCGTCCAGATGCTATTCCGGTTCACCCAGAGTGGGGACTGAATTTCCTTATCTCCACGGACACTGCGTATTAGTAGCGTGATTTATGATTCGATTAAGAACTGGAAGGACTGTTTCTTTTTCGTTCGTGCTGCTGACAGTTGGCCCTTGTCCCGGGATTGGGGCAAGGTCCCTGATACTTTCATCAGGCAACCTTCCGAGAAAGAGGTGGAGGCAGTGGAGCCACTATTACAGTTGGTGAATGGGCATCTCTCCAAGTTCAGGATGGATCACCTGGTTTCTAGAGAGGAGGTTAGGAGAGCTCAATGGGGTCTTTCTTCACATGTTTAGAAGATCATACCTCCACTGTTAGCGGCGTCACAGCGCAAGAAGAAGGTCATCACTGTCACCATTAACGAGGTCGATGCTCTAACGATCGGTGATGCTCTTAACATCCCTGGGAAGAAAAGGGCCGCACCAGCTGAGCGTGCTTCCTTGTCTTCCATTGGACTAGATGACTGGATGGCAGGGGCAGCTTGCTGGAGTTGCAGAGCGCTCGGGGGTTGAGGCTTCTGTGGCTGACTTTGGAGCCATCAAGAGAGTCGCTACGGGAGATGCTGGCATTGAGCCATCACTACCGGGTGAATTGGTGGTGCAAGTCACGCTAATGGAGTTGTTAGTCAAAGCCGTCAGATTGGAGGAACCAATTGCTGAGATGGATGCTCAGTCAGTGGAACTGACTATCGGAGAACTTACTGAGCAGCTGACGTTATTGCAGAGTTGGCTCAGGAGGCTACTGCTCCAAGTTTTCCAGCTGTCCTACCTGAGGGGTTCGCCGATGAGGCCACAGTGGAGTGAGCCCAGGAGGTTGCTACCCTATGCCTCTCAGTGGGCTCGCCGGAGGAGTTCCCGCTGCCTGGGCCTGAGTGACAGGTCTCATCTGGAATGAAGAGACAGTTTTTTTAGTAATTGTGCTTCTCCCTTTTTTTCTCTGTCCACTGTAGCAACCTAATCTTCTTCTCTTTCTTGCAGCAAGAGAAAATTGTGAGCGTAGTGGTGAAGGGACTGTGCCAGCGGGAGGTGCTGATTGAAGATAGGGAGGAAGAGATCCTCCAACTAGAGGAGCAGCTGAGTCGGGAGAGTGCTCAAGTTTGACGGCTTCAGGGTGAGAAGGCTGCACTCTAGTTAGAACAATCTGAGCTGAGGGCGCAGTTAGCGGGATTAGAAGAGAGCGTTGCTCGTGCAGAGAGGCTTATGGCTGAGCTTTGAGTTAAGATAGTCATACTTGAGAACGAGTTGTCCACCCATCTATGCACTCAGGAGGTCACTCAGGCACTGTGGGCCAGGCTCTGGGAAGGCGTCAACATCTGTCGCCAGATTGTCAACGTGGTGGATCTAGACTTTCCTACTGGCGTCTTTGGCGCCACGAACTGTGGTGCCCAGCAGCGTGAGGACTTGGTTGACTTTACTTCGAGCACATAGGGGCCTCTCCCGCGTCCTCCTGAGAGCTTTGCTTCATAGTTGGAATTTATGTACTTCAGTTTATGTTTTCTCCTTTGTAACGGCTGTTGTACAATGAATATGTTAATGAGAAGTTTATTTTGGCAACGCTTTAGTTTCCATGCCTTTGCCTTACTTTTCCTCTTTTTTTCCTCCGCTTGCTCTTTGTGTCAGTCAGCCAACTTGTCGCGTGGCCTTTGGCCGGTCAACTAGAAACGTTGACCGTTGTGGTTTTGCTGTTCTGAGGTGTGTGTCGTGCTTTCAGATGGACCCTTAGTCATCTAGGAGACATCTAGATTAGTCCTGACGTTGTATCATGTCATTTTTATATACGAGCACACTTTTATTTAATGAGTTGAGCTATTTTATTGCGTGATGCTGCCCATCTTATGATTCTAGATGGCTAGCCTACAGTCAGAGTGTTTGTTTTCTTACACTTTGCCTTGAGTTATCAATCGTTATAGACTGACTGCGCTATCTCCTATTGGAGGAGGTTATTACACGTGCCATTTAAGCCTCCTGGGTTTGGTATTAGACCGCCAATGGGCCACTTAGGACGTAATCAAGGTTTAATTCGACTGCTTGTGGGCCGCTTGGAAGACTAATGTTTAATTCGACCGCTTACGGGATGCTTGGATGATCAATGTTTAATTCAATCGTTTATGGGCCACTTGGATGATTAAGGTTTAGGTCGGCCGTTGACTGGTCACTTGGATGACTAAGGTTTAATTTCGAGCGAGTAAAAACCCGTCTGACTTAGGAATAATCTAGGCCGTCTATTTTGTATAAACTACAAGCAAGTATTCACATGGAAACAAAAAGAAAGAAAAGGAAAGCATAGAACAATGCGTAGATGAAAAAGAATATCTTTCATTAATCGCAATGTATGTTACGAGCATGCTTCAGATCACACAGATGACCTACCTGGGTCTTCATTGGTAGTAGCATTTCAAGTGGACCGTGTTCCACGTCTGTTGGACCAACTTGCCGTTTTGAGTTTGGAGTTTATACGCTCCATTCTGTAGAACGGTTGAGACAATAAATGGACCTTTTCAATTCAAAAAAAATTTGTTCCGGTTGGTTGTTTCACTCGTAGTCTCTTTATTTCGCAAAACTAAGTCTCCAATTTTGAATTGTTGCGCTTTTACTTTCTTATTGTAATAACAAGCGATTCGTTGTTGGTAGGCGGCGGTACGCATCCTGCCCATGTCATGGGCTTCGTCCAATATGTCTAGGTGTTCCTTGATCTTGTGGGAGTTGCCAAGGGGGTCAAAGGCTTTGATCCTAAGACTTGGGAGCCCGATCTCAATCGGTATCACTGTCTCAGTCCCGTAACAGAGGCTGAAGGGTGTTTTGCGAGTTAATTCCTCGGGAGTTATACGATATGACCATAGTACAGAGGGCAGTTCATCGACCCAGGAGCCCCTGCGTCCTCCAGCTTGGTCTTTAGACCATAAAGTAGCGTTTGATTGGTAACTTTCACCTGCCCGTTCGCTGGGGGTATACTACTGAAGTGTAAGCCAATCTGATACCTAGACTAGTATAATACTTGGTGAAGTAATTTTTTGAGAATTAGGTGTCGTTGTCAGCCATGATAATTTCAGGAATGCCAAATCTGCTCATTATGCTCTAGCAGATGAATTTTAGGGCGTTGTGCTCGGTGATTTTGACCAGCAGGGCGACTTCAACCTATTTTGTGAAATAATTTATGTCTGCGATGATGAACTTTCTCACCCAGTTGCGATGGGAAATGAGTCGAGAATATCAAGCCCCCATTGTGCTAAAGGCCAAGGAGTTTGGAGGGATCTCAGCTTTGCGGGAAGTTTGTCGTGAAGATTTCCATGGAGCTGACAATTTTCACACTTTTTCACAAACTCCAGGGCATCATTCCTCATTGTTGGTCAGTAATATCCCTAGTGCATGATTTTGAATGCTAGGTTCTTTACACCAATGTGTGATCCACATATCTCGAGATGAACTATGCTTAAAGCGTAGTCGGTCTCCTTAGGGGTAAGACAACAGAAGTACGAAGTGAGTATCATCTTTGGATAAGAGTATCAAAATAATAATACTTATCAGATTCAAAATATGAATTTTAATAAAACATTCAGTACACTTGTCTGGAATATGTTCTATGAACTCCCTTACTTTGATCTAGCCTGAAGTTATTCTTTTTCTTATGCTAGACTGACAAATTGCCCCAACTCCTATCGTAATTCTCAAGTTCAGTATTTAAAGACGTTAGGGTTGGTGGTAGTAGGTGGGGACAAGTTAACTACTTCGTACTTCTTTTCTTATTTACTCCATTTTTTTCCTAGAAGATCAGAGGAGTAGGTGGGAACGGGTCACCTACTATGACTTGGCCAGTTAGACTCTAATCGAAATGGGCCAATAAGTCAATCTGATCAATTATCTTGGCCTGGTAAATTCTTCTATATCGGACAATGTTTATTCCAGTTTCCTCTTCGGAATTCCTCTCTAAATTCCTCTCCGAAAATTCGTCTCCCAAAAATGGCATCCGAAAACTGTCTTCGGAAACTGTCTCCAAAAAATCATGTCTAGATATCAATTTTCAGAGAATCACTTCTGGATAGCTGTCTTCGAAAATTGTCTCGAGATATCTTCTCCGAAAGTCTTGTTATGCGAGCTGGTCAACATTTTCTTATTCTGATCAACTCACCTAACTGGCAATTATTTCATTTAGTGATATGTCTGTTTCGGTTGACATCTTATTTGTTCAATAATGTACTCCAGTATTCTATTATACTCCGGTCAAATTTGTCCTACCCATAATTTTCACCCATACCGATAATTTTACCCAAACCGGTATTTTATCTATAGTCATTCCAGTAATTTCATATCGTGCCCTTCTCTGCCATCAGTCAAAACCGCATCCCTGCCAATTTTGCCTATTCAAACCATACTTGTCACTTTCATACCGACATTTTCTGTTATTTTGTTTTATACAGGCAAATCACGCATACTAGGCAAATTGTTTACACTGGGCAAATAGCTTATACAGGACATTTCAGGCATACCGACTATTCTGGCCATACCAATAATTTGCTTAATATCAGTAAATTACACCATACCGACATTTTGTACTAAATTGCCCATAATACTCATTCTTTCCAAAATACCCATTCCGGTCATATCTCCTTCATCATACCTGTCATTCCTCTCACAAGCATACCAGTCGCTTCTCCTCACAAGCATACTGGTCATTTTTCTTTTTCATACCGAGTCAATTTCCATACCGGCAAATTTTTCCTGTCGTCAATTTGCGCATACCTGCCATTTTGCCTTACAATCATATCGGTCGCTCTCATTATCGTAAATCAATATTTTGCTATCTTTGCCGATCAATGTGTTGACCAGGCATTTTGCCTCAAGACGCGTTCTGGTTATTTTCCATTATAAGCATATCGGGTAATTTGTCCAATTAGTCGGTCAAAGTGTTGACCGGATTTTTTTCCTCCAAATTGTGCCGGTCATTAGTCAGATCATCTTTATACCCAAATCTGGTCAACTATTCTGCTAATTGAATTAATTTTTATTACGATAATTTCTTAATATTTTTCTCATAACCAAATTCTAATATTTCTCATATTGATTATAATATTTGAAAATTGGTACCTTACAGATTGCTTCAATTGTGGCTAGGTGCGCCATCAAGTGAATGATTATTGTTAGTCACCAAGGCAGGAGCGCTCAGATAGGAAGCCAGCAGCTTCTAGGAGAGCGTTTGCAGCGGCGACCAGTGATGTTTGGGTGAATCCATCGGTGGTTGAAGGTACTTTGCAAATCTTTAACTCCTTGACTCATGTATTAATTGATCCCGGGACTTCGCAATCTTTTATAACCCCTACGTTTGAGTGTAATTTATGTGTGCACCTTTTAGGAGATTTCTTTGATGATATCAACCCTGGTGGGTGAATCATTGCTGATAGATATTGTTTATCCCCGATATCCGGTTTGAATTTGTGGTTATGAATTGTAAGCGGATTTGATTTTATTAGATATGCAAAATTTTTATATTATTTTTGGAATAGATTGGTTAGTGTGCTATCACGCAACTGTGGATTATTTCTATAACTCAGTGTTATTTTATATTCTAGGGTATGAATTTTTTAAATTTCAAGGTAGGATTGGAAAGGAAGTAGTGGTGTTAATTTTGGCTCTTCATGCTAGCCATTTGATGTGAGAAGGATGTCAAGCTATTTTGGCCCATGTGACCATTCTTGGTAGTCATTTAGTGGTTGTCGAGGATATCTCTATTGTCTGCGAGTTTGAGAATATGTTTATGAAAGATTTGCCTAGATTGCCGCTCGATAGAGAGATTGGATTTTCTAATGATATTTTTCCAGGGTGAATGATGATTTTGAGAGCTCGTTATAAAATAGCCCCATTAGAGTGAAAGAGTTAAACTTGCGGTTGCATAAATTATTAGAGAAGGGTTTTGTTCAGCCAAGCGTATCGCTACAGGGAGCTCCAATTTTATTTGTGAAGAAGAAAGATTATTCGATGAGGTTGTGTGTGGATTATAGGGAATTAAATAAGATCACCATCAAGAATAAGTATCTTTTCCTATGAATCGATAATTTGTTTGATCAGTTACAACCGATTCGGGTGTGTTCTCTAAGATTGATTTGAGATCGGGGTATTATCATTTAAGGATTAAGTGGGAGGACGTACCTAAGATAGCCTTTAGGATGATGTGTGGTCATTATAAGTTTCTTATGATGTCTTTTGGTCTGACTAATACGCCAGTATCGTTCGTGCATTTGATGAATCAAAATTTTTAATTATTTTTGGATCAGTTTGTGGTAGTTTTCATTAATGATATTGAGGAGTTTTGAGGATCATTAAATATATTTTAGGATTGCATTATAGACGTTAACAGAGAAGCGATTGTTCATAAAATTAAAAAGGGGTGAGTTTTGGTCGGAAGAAATTTCTTTCTTGGCTCATATTATTTCAAAGGGCGGCATATCCGTGGATCCGAGTAAGGTAGAATCGGTGATAAATTTGAAGAGGCTAACAAATGTTGCGAAGGTTTGGAGTTTCTTGGGTTTAGCTGGGTATTACCAGTGATTTGTTAAATATTTTTCGAGAATTGTGGTGTCTTTGCCCCAGTTGACACAGAAGAAAGCAACGTTTATTTGGGATGATGATGGTGAAATTAACTTTCTGGAATTGAAGAAGAAATTGACTTTGGCGTCGGTATTGTTAATCCGTGATGGATCATAAGGATTTATTGAATATTGTGATACTATTAAAAAAGGTTTGGGCCATATTTTGATGCAACGAGGTCTAGTCATTGTCTAAGGATCAAGGCAGTTGAAAGTACATGAGTTGAATTATCTCACTTATGATTTGGAGTTAGTAGTCATGATATTTGCTTTGAAGATTTGGATATATTATTTGTATGGAGAAAAGTTTATGGTTTATTTAAATCATAGGAGTTTAAAATATTTATTTTTTCAGAAAGAGCTAGATATGAGGCAATAAAGGTGAATGGAGTTGTTGAATGATCATAATTGTGATATTCAATATCAGTCAGGAAAACCTAATATGGTCACAAATAATTTAGTCGAATGCCTTCTAGGTTAGTAGCTCGTTTAATCAAGTTAGTTCATTTCTTACTGTTTTGGATGACGTATTCCAGAGACCAATTGGCCCATCTATGTGTAAATGAGATTGTGAGATTGCATTTGTGTTCCAACTTCTATTGTTTCGGTTTGTGACCAAAGGTTTGTGTCAAAATTTTAGGAGGGTCTGCATATGGGATTAGGGACTAAGTTAAAATTTTGCATGGCGTTTCATCTGCAAATGGATAGCCAATCTGAGCAGACCATCAAGATCTTAGAGGATATGTTGCGGGTAGTGGTTCAGAAGGTGAAAGAAAATTCGGATGATTATTTACCACTTGTGGAGTTTGCTTATAATAATAACAATCAGTTCAGTATCAGGATGGCCCCTTTTAGGGTTTTTTATAGATGAATATGTAGGACTCCGATTAATTGGGAAGAAATTGGTGATCGTAGATTTTTAGGCTCTAATATTATCCAGGACACATTGGAGAATATTAAGATCATTCAGGAATGACTGATAATTGCTCAAAGTCGTCAAAAGAGTTATGTAGATAGGATGATGTTGGATTTGATATTTGAAGTGGGTTATCATGTATTCCTATAGGTATCACCGAGGAAAGGTATCTTACGATTCGGAGTGAAAGACAAGTTGAAACTAAGATTCATTAGGCTATTTGCGGTGTTGGAACAAGTAGGAGAGGTAGCCTACAGATTGGCTTTACTTCCAAAATTGGAAGAATGTTATGATATTTTTCATGTGTCCATACTGAGATAATATGTATGATCCGTCTCGTTTGATTGAGTTTGATGTTTAGAATTTGGGCCGTAGACATCAGGGGTTGAGGAGCTTGGTGATCCCATTGGTTTGAGTATTGTGGAGAAACACGTAGCCAGATAAGTGACTTGGCTGTGCAAGAGCAAAATTCGGGAGAAAAATCTTTATCTCGTTGAGGATTGAGGTACGTAAATTTCGATGATGAAATTTTTATAAGTGGAGAATAGTTGTAATTCTCGAATCCCCATTTGATATATTTTAGAGGTTTTTATTATTTTTAAAATTGTTGGATGTGTTGAATTGATGGTATTTCGTGAAATATTGAAGGTGAAGTAATCAGTAAAGTTGTGGCATCTCGAATATTTTTAAATTTAAT
>JAOVVI020009383.1:0-13640 GCA_028571085.2 Nepenthes alata
GAAAAAGCATAGAAAAGGACATTAACACACAACATTGCGCAGAAAAGTATTGGAAAGCCGCTGTCTTTTTTGGTGGGGGTGGGGGTCGGGTGGGGGAGGAGGAATATCTTTCTGATAAAAGTGAAAACATATTAACAGTTGCTTTATCAAGGATGACCTAGTGCTCCGGCTTCCTACATCGCATTTTTTGGGGAAGGTTGAATTAGCTCAACTGTACCTTTATAATGCAAAGAAATGAGCTATTTGTCTTGGTAAACTATGGTGTGTAAATTTTGAGAAAACATAAAGAATTTTCATGTAATTTAGGAAAGTTTGGCATTCAAGCAAAAGAAGTTATTCAAGAAAGCTACTAAGGTTATTTAATAATGCATGAATTTCTTTAGTTTGCTGACTCGCTCATTTGTAAGTAGGTTTAACAACCTCTTGCTTCACACTTTGTATAGAAATCGGTTATTTGCAAAAAAAATTGTTTATGGAAACTCTACGTTGCATTCATCCTTTTTATCTCGACTAAACTAGCCTATTCTAAGCCACTATATTTTCATGTCATTTAACCATCCTATGGAGCTTCCATACCGCAGCAAACTTGTTTAACAACCTAACTCTTTGTTTTTATTAAGCATGTTTAAGTGGGGCAGCAATGTTTCTCCTGTGGTAAAGCGTACTGGGAGCATCTTACTTATTTTTTATTTTTTTGTGCAGAGAGCATCTTACTTGAAAACTTAATACACCAGTACCATGGTTCAATTCCTGGGAAGGCCATGCACTTCATTGAGCTGACAAAAGAGTTAGTGCTGTCATTGGAAGAGGTGGTTCTTCTCCAGAAATACTCTGGGTGATGCTTGATAATTTTTGTTACAAAATTAAAGTATTGTAGGAATGAAAGAGTAGCTTCCAGGGAGAATGTTTTTCAAGTTATAACTAACATGGTGACAAATTACTTTATTTTTTTTTGGCTCGGGATGAAAAATTTATCAAATCATTGAAATAATTGAATTATATCTACAAATCCAGCTAAGATGTGGCTGATGAGTATGACCCTCAATAATTTCCGTTTAGATTGAAGAGCAGATCAATGGCCTGTATATTCTGGTTCCCCTGTTCATTAGATCAACTATGTACTATGTAGTCATGAGTTCTTGCATCTGCCTTTTGAATTAGATATCAAATTTCCTTTGGACATCTTTTTTTCTGCTTCTGTAATCTATCTCTGTTTCTTTATCTCTTTTGTGATATCTTCCTCTACTCTCCCATTCCCTCTCCCCCCAAAGGAAAAGGACCAGAAAAACTCTTATGCTCATTTGTTGCTGCATGTTTTTCAGGTTTTATTGTCTCCTTTCTTCAAGCAGAATTTCATTCAATTGCAAGTGTGAGAGGATATAATCTGATATGGCAGTTTCCATGAGAGATCTTGATTCAGCTTTCCAGGGAGCTGGACAAAAGGCGTATCCTTTTAACTAGAGGTTGATTTGTGCACGATAATCATGAACCTCTAGTACTGAACCTATATTCAGTTACACCAGGATCTTAATATTTTATTTATGAATTTGCATGCAATGATAATCATCTAGTACTATATTCAGTTACACTTGAATCTTAAGATTTTTGTTACCGGCCAATGTATGTAATTGCCTTGAAAATACAGTTGAGCACATTCAGCTTACAAATAAGAGTTAGAGTTGCTAGATAACGTCAATTTGCTTGCATAAGTCCAAATGAGTTCCTGGAGCACAAGTGGCATCCATCGCGTTCATTTAGAACTCACCTATTGCTTGAGAATGTCAATATCAATTAGCGAACCTCTTCAGATTTAAAATTTTTGACACCCATCATTACAATCACCACCTATCACTGTAATATCTTCTTTATCTAAACTAACCCGTCCCAAGTTACTTACCCTCGCATTGTTTGTGAGGTCTTCTGTGTCAGCGGCACTGCCATCGTCTGTTTGCTCCTTGACAGGATTAGTCACTTCAATCAACTCCTTACACGTCAACTGCTCACAAAAGACGGCCACTCTTAACCTATCCTGTACCTTCCTCAGTCAGATTTGTCTGATTTCCGTTGATTACTTTGTTACCTTTCCCCTGTAACTCAGAATGATATTTCTAATAATAGAACAGAATCACTTTTGGAGTCCTTCTGTGATCTTCAGCTTCTGCTTGCATAATCTTCATCTGAAGCCCCACACGCTAGTGGAATTGGTCCCTTTAGGAGAGCAAAGTCCTTCAATGGGGTCCCTTTTTTTCTGATGCGGGGTTTATTGTGGCCAGTAACACCAGGCTCCCTAATATTAAGAGGAACAACAATTCCCAGAATTAGAGGGTTGATTTGTTCCTTTGCTTCCCTGCGTTTTAATGACATTGACTACTAATATAACTAAGATCAATTCCAACTTTGGAGCAAGGATTAATTATTCGGAAAGCTTAAAACTATCAGTTTCAAGAAAAACAGGCTGGCAACTAATGTTTGGTATCAGGATCATGGTATCTTTTCAGAAATGTTGTTGTGTATACCCGAAAAAATATGAACAAATGCTGCATTGTTGCAACAAGCTCGTATTTTCTTTGATGAAAACTTTCACTGCCCTGAAATGGTTGCTTCTCATTCCAAGCTAAAATCTATAAACAGGCACTTTTGCCATACGGAATGATTACCCTGCTTTCCCTGCTGCGGGGTAATCATTCTGTAAATTGGTTGATTATGACTTTATATGACTTTATGAGAGCTGATTATGTTTTCTGTTTAGTTGTCTCCACTTGGAGAAGGAAAGGAATTTCTTTCTGTAAATTGGCTGCATTGTTTGTAGAAGCAGTTGCAGCAGCAAGCAGCAACCACCGCTGTTGCTGACTTCTTCATCATTTAATCCATGATTTTTGTTATGTCAACTTTCTTTCCATCTTTGCTAATCTTCTCTCCTTTGTCTGGGTTGATGCTTCATTTGCCTTGACAATGTTTAGAGGACTTGAAATATGGCGTATTGAGAATTTCCGTCCTATACCTGTCAACAAATCTTCTCATGGAAAATTTTTCACTGGGGATTCCTATGTGGTTTTAAAGGTAATTACTCTGATGCACCCTTTTTAGTCCACTTTCTTATAATTCAGATTTCATTTTGAATTGGCTTCCTTTACTTCCCTCGGTGGAATCATTAAATTTCATATTCCTTACAATCTAAGAAGCATCGTAATGATGCAAATATCTATCAATATGATACCATGATACAAATATCGGCCGATATGTATTATATTGTCTAATATATATTAATATCGGGGCCCCATGATACTAATATTTTTCGATATCGCGACAATATCGCGATATGTTTTCGTATTGGTTAATACCACTAATATATTGGCCGATATAACCCTATTAATTTACAATTTTTAGAAAATTTTTTGCCAGATATGTCTAATATTGATATATATTATTTGATATATCTGATACTGATATGACCGTAACTAATATCAACACCGTTACTGATATTTTCATTCATGTTGTCACTTCTTCCAAGCTAGCATGTCAATGTTCATGTGTTGCCCGCTGACACTCTTCAACACATGCCAGAATATGTTTTTACTTTGATACCTTTTCGACATGTTATCCTATTATGGTTTCTAATTGTAAATTAAAGAATTTCAGAATCATTTGATAGTTTAGAAATAATTTAAAACCTAAGCCCCTATTGTCTTCTTGTCTATTTTCATTGTGTGTGGTATGCTATAATTCTTTTATATTGGCTTATGTACATATTGCTTTATCATGTATGTTTTTTCGAATGGTAAAGTAAGAAATATGTATTTTTATTAATAATTTAGTGTAATATAGGATAGTTGATCTATTGAAATATTGTTGGCAATCCTATGTTGTTGGCATATCCTATAAAAATATATTGTAGGCATATCCTTGATGATCTAACTGAGGATTTGGAAGATTGAATTGAAAATCAAATGGGCCTAATTGACTTGGCAATCAAGGGGGTGATTAGTTATTAAGAGATTTAATTTGATTAGGAAATCGAGGGAATTATCTTTTATTTAAATCAAGATTGTATTGTTGTACATGATCGACCTCTTTCCAAATATATTGCTAGAATCTAGCCACCTTGATAATAGTATATTCCCTACAGAGATTTACTCATTGTAAAGTGTGATATCAATAATAGACATAAAATATTTGTACATGCTATTGGAGCCTAGGGTATGCTCCTAGTGCTACTTTCGGCCATCATTGCTGGAATCCTCTCTCCTTTTGTTTTCATTGTAGAGAAAAAAAAAAAAAATTAAGACTTGTACTACTTTCATTGCAGAATAATCAAGATTGCCACCACCCTTGAAACCTCAAATCCTCTACATGCCAAAACAAATCTACTCATCCAAAATACATCTTGTGAACATGGGTCATTCAACCATCCTGTCGACTAAGTGGAAGGAATTATTTGATTTGATCCCAAGTTGTTCGAACAAAATTAATAGGAAAGGGGAAGCTCAGCCACTTGACAGGCCCTATAATGAGCACCAAAGATCCCAATTTTATAACTTGGGATGTGGAGAATTTTTCTAGTCATGCTATGGCTTAAGGATTCCATGTAACTAGAGATTAGGGGAAATTATATGTTTTTACAATGACCAAAGATATATGGGAGACTGAAGTAAACATTTTCAAAGGTCAAATATGAAGCCTTGGTTTATGAAATTAAAGCCAAGATTGGTCCAACAAAATAAGGTATGATGTCAGTTACTAACTATTATAACATCCTAAATGGGCTATGACTCAAACTTGATTACTACCGAAGTATCTAGATGAGATGTAGTAAGGATGCCCATGGAGAAAGAAAGAATATATGAGGTCATGACTGGACTCAACATAGAGTTCAATCAAGTTCGAGTACCAATACTCAGCAAGGAAGAGCTACCTTACTTGAATGTGTTGTAGTTGCATGCAATTTTGTTAAAGGGTTGATAGAAGGTGAAAAAGAAGGTTGCAGAAATAAGGAAGAAGAAGTGAAGGGTCGATAGAAAAATGATGATGACAAGAGAGGCACTTACTTTATTTACTTGGGGGAATCTAGAAGGCCAAACATGGAATCATCTCAGCCATTCTGATTTGAAGGCATCTTAGCCATCCATTGGACCACATGGCAAGGGCATGAGGTCATTTATTTGAAGAATCTAGAATCTGGTGGTGGAAGCATCTCATCCATCCAAATCAAAAGACATCCAAGCCTTTCATTTCAGCACAGTCCTTGCACATGAGAAGGGACCACATAGTCATGGCTGAAGCAGAATGGGAGGCCATGGTTGATAACAGAATGAGGCTCAAGCTTCTTCCTTCTTCCAGCCTCTTAATTTTCGTTGCAAGTAATCATGATTAGTTTTTAGTTAGCATAGAATTGCTATTAATCGGAGAATGTAATGAGAAAAGATCTGTTAGCTTTGAAATTAGGAGAGTTGGAGATTTGACCCCTTCTCAAATTGGGTGTTACCTTTTCCTTTCCTTGTTTACTTTCCTTCCATTGTTGTTGATATGGAATTCCTTCTAGTTTCATTGATTAAAAAAGAAGGTAAAATAAAAGAAGAGTAATCCAAAAAGTACTACATAACAAATTGGTATTAGAGACAGATTTGATGGCTGAAGGGACAAGGATAAACCAATTGATCGAGGCACTGACAGCCGTGAACCAACGAATGGATGCTCTTAGTCAAAATGTTGCCGGCTTAATTAGAACGTCGCTGGCTTAATGGAGCAAATGTGACAGATGTTTGATTTTTGCCAATTAATGTCGGCAGCATAACTCCTGTGGATTCAAGTAGAAGTAGACCAAGTAATTGACAGAGAGAGGGAATGGGGATTATGTCAATCAAAATGTAAAGGTTGATTTTCTCTGCTTTGAAGGCGACAACCTGAAGGGTTGGGTTTTAAAGGCTTAGAAGTACTTTTAGATTTATTGGACTCTGGGTTTTTGGAAGGTATCGATAGCTTTCTTTTACATGGAGGGTGAAGCTTTGGTGCGGTTCCAAGATGCCTAAGGAGTGGGCAAATTTAACAACTAGGAAGAGCTTATTAGGGCAATGTTGACATGTTTCGGTAGTCAAGCCTACGACGATCCCGTGGAGCAATTGCAGAACCTCTAGGAAGGGTCAACTGTGGCAGCTTATAAGTCACAGTTTGAATCCATCTCAAATTGGTTGAGAGATGTGTCCGCAGCAACCAAGTTGAGTTGTTTTTTAGGGGGTCTCAAGGATGAGATTGGGTATCCAGTAAAGCTCCTGGGTCCAACTGACCTTCACCAAACTTTTATAATGGCTTTAATATAAGTAGAGTTCATCACATGCTCGAGAAGGTCACATAGGGTTCAGAGATCGTCCTTGGGAGGGCAATTAGGTCATCATTCCCCTTTTAGCGCAACTAACTTGAATAGAGTTGCTAATAACCCGAAGATGGTGGTTCGCCCGATCACCTTGGCCTAAATGAAGGAGAGACGTGATCGTGGGTTATGCTACCATTATGATGGAAAGTAAAACCCAAGACACACATGCTCAATTCCAAAACTTTTACTGGTGGAGGTTGTTAAATAGGCAGACTTGGAGGAGGAAGGCTTTGAACTAGGATCTATTGATCCCACCCTTTAAGAAGTTGAGGAGAATGAGGATCAGAGCTTGGAAATTTCACTTCACGTAATCACTGGAAACTCCTATTCAAAGACCATGAGAGTAAAAGGAAAATTTATTGGAGTCTTAGGTTTAATCCTCATCAACTCTGATAGTACGTATGATTTTTTGGACTCTAAATTTCGTGATGAGGAGTTGATGGAAAAAATCGGAACCAACTAGTATAAGGATGCGGATAGCCAATGGAGAAGTAGTTCGAGAAGGGTCTTGTCAGGAGGTAAGGCTTGACATTCAAGGCTATCAATTTATTGCTAGTTTTTTAATCTTGTCTTTGGGTGGCTATGATGCGGTGCTCGGAATTTAATGTTTGGCCATATTAAGTTCAATTACATCGGACTTCCTCACGTTGTACATGGAGTTCAATCTCCGAGGTTGATAGATAATGTTGAAGGGTCTATAGAGGGCACAGAACAATGTGCAAGAAGGTAGTTCATGGTAGAAGATTCCTACCATTGAAAATAGAGGAGTGGTGCTTAAACTCCTGGATAGTTTTTTGTTCTATTGAATTGGTCAACCAAACTCAAGGGTATCAAAGTTATAACAGAGTATCCAAAGATGTTTAAGGAGCCAGAAGGGTTGCCTTCTAGCCGAAATCATGAGCAATGGATTATGCTCAATGATGATTTAAGCCAATAAGTGTGAGGCCTTATCGTTACTCGTATTACCAAAAGAGTGAGATCGAGAGGCTGGTCAAAAACTGCTTGAGACGGGTCTTATAAGGCATAGTAAGAGCCCATATTCCTCACCTGTTTTATTGATTAGAAAGATGGATGGCAGTTCGAGGATGTGTATGATTACCGGGCATTGAACAACGAGACTATCAAAAATAAGTGCCTGATTCCTTTAATTAATGAACTGTTGGATGAATTGCATGGAGATACGATTTTATCTAATCAGACCTATGGTGTGGATTTCATTAGATTCGCATGAAGGAGGCCAATGGGCCAAAAATGAATTTTCGAACCCACGAGAGCCACTATGAATTTCTTGTAATGCCGTTTGGGTTGACAAATGCATTGACAACTTTTCAAGGGTTGATGAATAAAATTTTTTTCCCCTATTTTAGAAAGTTTGTTTGTGGTCTTCTTCAATGATATCTTAACTTATAATCCAGATGAAAATACCCATGAAATGCACTTAAAAAGTATGCTGTCCACTTTAGAGGAACACCAGCTGAATGCCAAATAAGTGTAGTTTCTTTTGCAAGGAAATTGAGTATTAGGGCACTTAATTTCTAATGATAGGATACATGCTGACCTGTCAAAGATTTTGACTACGATTGAATGGAACCTACCCAAATCAGTGAAGTCTTTAAGGGGGTTTTTTGAGTTTACGGGTTATTATCGAAAATTCATCTGGAATCATGGCTTGATTGCTTCTTCACTCACAGGTTTGTTAAGAAAAAATTCCTTTGTGTGGACTGATGAAGCAAAGGAGGCCTTCCAAAGGCTTAAGGAGGTTGTGACAAAGCTTCCAGTCTTAACCCTACTTGATTTCAAAAAGAAATTTGTTATTGAATGTGATGCCTCCGAGGAACGTATAGGGGCTGTATTGATTCAGGAAAGGAGATCAATAGCTTTTTTCAGTCAAGCTCTAAAGGGAAATGCTCTTTTGCTTTTGTCATATGAAAAGGAGCTATTGTCACTTGTGATGACTATATGAAAGTGGGTACTATATTTATTGTGTCACGTCTGAGCACTGTAAGCCCAAAGATCAAAATTAATTTATCCCATACTTCATGATTAGCTTAAACTTGATTTTAGATTAATACCCAAAAATTAATTAATATATTTAACTGACTTAAACCTAAACTATAAACCGGGATGTGAACTTACAACAGATACTATTAAATGGCCTGAAAACAATATAATAATTATTTACATGATCCAAAAGTTACACCCGAAAGTGGCTCCGAAATTCGACTACTATTGGCTTGAATTATTAGTGAGGAAAAATATCTTAATCTAAAATTAGAGTATCAAACTGTAAGTTTTCGAAATTACTGACTTAATCTGAACATCATCATTATCAACATCAATGGTTGGCAGCCGTATACAATATTAATCGAAAAATCGAAAATATCAACTACTAGTTTGAATTATTACTATACAATTAAAACAACCTACAATTAATCTCCTGAAGTCTTCTCACAATCGCGAACTCTCTGCGAGGCTATTGAGCCCTCTATTATGATAGGTAAGCAAAAATAGAGATAAAAATGAGCCTAACATTTAATAAGGCATATATAGTTTCATATGTGTGTGTGTGTGTGTGTATGTATATGTATGTATATGTATATATATGTATATATATATATGTATATGTATATATATATATATGTATATCAAACAAAACATGCTAATGATAATACCATGATCTAAATTCAAAATTCTAATAACATCAATGTTTGATAAAGCATGCGAACATTGTATGCTAATGTTCAAATATGCCAAAATCGTACAAATACATGAATCATGCCAAAATCGGATAAATACATATGAAACATGAAATATACAAAACTCATGCTAATGTGAAAGGGACCGATGATTGGTGATGACTTCACTAACAAAGTATGAATATAGAAGTTTGGGTTATGATTTTTTTCATATAGCCAAAGGCTATACGCTGCTATTCATAACCCATGGGTGGGCTGACTACATATTGTTCTCTATAGTTGGGGTTAAATACTTCTTTTCTGAATCGTGAATATTGGGTTTGGTGTTCAATTTACTACTAATATATTAGGATATGTTCGAATATATTCTTCCAATTCTTTACAATAGTCCTTATGTGGGTCAAAATCGAAAACTCTATTCGAATGCAAATACATACTTATTTTTTTCTCATGCTGGAGGTAATGATTCCTTTCATCAAAGCTAATGTAGAATATTTTTCAATTTTCCTTCAAATATGTGAGATGTAGAAATTATGAAGTGAAATTCGTTGACATGCATTAGCTTATTTGTATAATTTGAAAATATGTAGAAGCGATTATGCAGAAGTTTGTAGGAAGTCAATATAGTTTATATAATTTTATCATTTTCTTGCACTTAAGAAATATGCAGGAATAAAGGTTTAGAAATTATTAATATGCAGAAACATATTGATGAAATTTGAAGACATGCAAGAATAATTATGCAGATGCTTCGGTACTTAAACATAAGTTTATGAATTTAAGACATAAGCTTAGTAAAATTGTATGAAATAAGAATAGAATTATATGCATACAAACTATAATCACTTTAAGTATGAAAAAATATATATATGAGTATTTGAAACAACAAATACTCAAAAGGATTAGAATTGAACAGTAACAAAGGAAAAAAGGGTTTAGATGTACATGTATTCATTTGATTTTACCAAAAGATTGCTCGATTCTCACTAATTTCACATTCTCCCTCCTCTATCACGAATACAACCCAAAGCAGGTCTAATAATAATATTTTACAAAAATTAAAATCATAAATAAATGCAATAATAAATGACAATCTCAAACCTGGAAGTTACAAATTGGACATATATAGGACCTAATAAATCATAACCCGCACAGGATCTCATAAGACATAAATTTGGACAACATAAAAGTGACCCACTATCCAAATCATAAGGGAGATGATGAAATATTAACAACAACTCATCCACATAATATATCCAATCCATAAAAATATTAAAACATGATTCAAAGGCCCTCATTCAGCCATATACAATATCTAAATATACTCCTAAGATTCGAATGCAAATCAAAATAAATATCTGTACTCACCAAGCAAATATAGCAGCGTCAGATCGTATCCGACGCAAATATATGTGTGTGTGTGTGTCCATAAACAGAGAGGGAGGTCAAATTTTCAATGGAGGCAGGAGAGAAGATGTCACGTCCCCAATCCCAAATCTTCGCTTAATTCATATTAATTCAATTCAATTATTATGCTAATTTATTTCCAATATCAAGACTTAAAAATCTATCAACAAAATTCTAAAAATACCAAAACTACTTTGGACGTGAACTGTAGGTCGAATATCTACAACTAACCCAAAATAAAATAATAAGCTAAATCACAGGACCCGAAATATTACACTCAAAAGTGGCTCTGATTACCGACCATACAATGACGTCAAAATATACGTAAGGAGATATATTAAAAAAAATCAGAGTAACAATAACCATAATTGTCTTGCTATTGAACTGGCTGTAATCCCACTACATTACTAACAAACCGTCACAATAGCTAAATCATCATAGTACCATTTAGCTACAAGGAAAATACACGTTCTAGGACTACTGTTTGAGACAGCAATACGATATCAAAATTTTCATATCCAAATTCTACATCCTCGAACCGTCTTCCTGATGACGTCCTTTGCTGGCAAGTGTGTTTGAAGCCGCTAATTTGAGAAGGATTAGTAAAAACAAAAGTAAGGGTGAGCCAATTATTCAGTAAGGTATATAAATTACATAATTAAACGTATAATTTATTTCAAAGCTATGCCGGCAAGAACAAGATCAGAATTAAATGAAAAGTCATGCAATTTCCATAACATTCATACAAAATTTTTAAATTTGATAATTTTGTTCCTTACCCTAATAGTATTCTTTGAAAACATGTTTAAATTATGCTAATACTTATGGACTAAGGGCTAATAGGGTCTTATCGACAAATGAGTGAATAATTGAAGCCCGGGCTATATTTGTTTCCGCACAACCAAAGGCCTTACGTTACTATTCAAAACTCATATGTAAGTCATCATATATATAATCCTATAGACGGGGTAGAACGACACTTTCACCCCACTGATGATAGTTCGAACCTCAATTACCATTATAATATATTAAAACATGTTATAATATATCACTATTGATTTTTACAATGGTCTGTGCATAACGAAGGGAAAATTTTATACAAATACAAATAATTTTTTATATTTTCTTTTTTTTGGTAAGTAAATTTTTTATATTTTCTCATTTCGAAGAAAATATCCTTAATTCTTTCACAAATTATAGAGTTTTCAGCATAATTCTTTCAAACACTTATCATGAAGTGCATCATATTTTTGTAGGAATTTGAATATGCAAATTTTAAAACATATAAAAGTTGTCATGGAAATTTCAAACACATGGATTGTTTACAGCAAGAAATTATAGAAAAATCAGAAAAATTTCTTAGTTTCAATATTTTATTTCAATTGTCAAGCATGTATGGGTAATTTGTAACAATTTCATGACATGCAAGGTATATATTTGAGAATTTAGAACATGCTGGACATTATATACAAAAATTAAAACATATGAGAGTATTAAATCAAAATTTCAGCACATGCATGAATATAATTGCAGAAACTAGCTTGACAATAGTATGTGTGTAACTTAAAGACATGAATTTTATGAAAATTGTAAATAATGGGAATAAGGATTTATGTATGTGAAGTATAAACATTTGAGCTACGAAAATATGCCATGCATGAGCATCTGGAACAATAAATGCTCAATGGAATGGAGAAGAATTAGCAACGAAAGAAAGTGGCTTAGGATGTGCTTGCCTTATCTTCAAATTTACCAAAATCTTCCTTAGATTCTTCTCAAATGACCTTCTATAGCCTTTTCTCTCTCCTCTCCTCTTAAAATTTCGCAGAAAATGACTGAAAATTAGTCAAATGTGACTTTTATAAAAGATTGGCGTACGTGTGCTTGTCAGGTGCATATCAGGTGTCGCGACAAAATACTGTGGCGCACGAGCGTCACTTTCGACATGGACAATTTGCCAATAGTGCGTTTGAGCGCCTCTTGGGCGTGTATCAGGTGGATAAGTGTCCGTCGGGTGCACATCAGGCACTGACTATTTATTCAAAAAGTGCTCGAGTTCCGGTTAGGCATCCTTCAAATGCGACTTCTTTGCCCTGAATACGAAGGTGCTTATGTGTAATATCTCGGATTCCGTTTGGATTATTCAATATTAATTGTGAATTTTGGTAAATTGGACGTGTCAAAAATTAATTAAATATTATGAAATTTGGACGGATATTTCGATCAGTCGAGCTGTCGTCTGAGGTACGCCCGTGCTGTCGTCCGAAGATCGATTTGGATTCTGGAATAAAAGAAAAGTAAAATAAAAAATAATAACAATATAATAATAATAATAATAATAATAATAATAATAATAATAATAATAATAACGAAAAAAAAGAAAACAGAAAAAAAAAGAAAGAACAAATAAGGATTAGGAGAAATCGGGGAGAGAGAAGGGGAGAAGAGGGGAGAAGAGAGGAGAGAGAGGAGGCCGGCACGGGAGGCAGTGTAATATCCTAGATTTTTATTTGGATTAATTTAATATTGATTATAATTTTGGGTAATTTGGACGTGATAAAAAATTTAATTTAATAATATAAAATTTGGAAAGATATTAGGATCGGTTAGGCTGGCGCTCGAAGTGCGCCTGTGTTGTTGCCTAAACATTGATTCAAATTTTGGAATAATAAAAAATAAAAAATAGAAATATATAATAATAATAATGATAATAATAATAATATATATATATATTAAAACAAAACAAAAAAAAAGAAAAAAATAAGTGAATAGGATAAGGATGATTTCGGGGAGAGAGAAAGCAGAGGGGGGAGAAGAGGTGAGAGAGGGAGGCCAGTGAGCGCCGTAGCCACCGTTGCTGCCGGAGCTCCCTGTGCCAGAGATGGAAGCCGGCGAAGCCCTCTTCATGGTGGTATCCTCCATTTTGTCTATCGGTGGTTGTAGAAGGAGAAATCGGGAGCCGAAGCCAAGCGGTCGTCATCCGTTCGTTGTCATTTTCGGAAGAAATCGGTGAAATCAAGGTATTTAAATCCTTCGATTCTCCTTGTGGATGTTGATTTTGGGGTTGTATGTGATGATTTTGTGAAAATCAGCTGATATTTCGTTGGATTTGGGTGGAAAGGGGCGTCGGTAGGGTTGCGGCCGAAGGAGAGAGAGAAGCCGCCGTGGGT
>JAOVVI020009384.1:0-13640 GCA_028571085.2 Nepenthes alata
ATTCTTATACTTCTCATAATTTGCATGATTCTTATGGGTTGAAGTCTTCACATGGCTTAATTACATGCATAGATTCATTATAACTTATAATAATTAGACAATTCTTATCACATTAAGCAAAGAATGACTTCAAATTTTTCGGACGATAAATTCTTTCACAAACAGTTCATAAGGTGATTTTTGAAACTTACCAAACTTAACATATTCATAATATATGTATAAATCATCATAAAGTTTAGAGCATGTAAGAAATTCTTACCACCATAAGACAAATGTAACTTTAGAACTTTCGGACAATAATTTTTTCACAAATACATACAACATAATTTTTGAAATGTATGTAAGATAATATATTTAACGTACATGCAATTGAATATCATTATTTACGTCCAACAATATTTTCGGAATACATAAAATTAACATATACAAAATTTATGCTCATAATTACCAAATATGCAGAGTGTCCGCATCCATAAAGTTAGGGTTACAAATTTCTAAAGTCAAATTATGCATAAATTATAAATAATTCGGGTAAAATCAATGAGGGCACGGGTTAGAATTTTCGACGAGTATAATACCGTATACAACTACCAAATCGGACATCCAAACGATAAATTAATATATTCAAGATATGGGTAATAATTTTCTAAAGCTAATTTATGTAAAAATCTCAAAAATAGACGTGTGAAAACTTTCGTGCGTGGGGTTAGGGTTTCTGTACGAAATACCAGTTAAAACTTGAAAATCAGAAATGAAATTAACATATATGCATGCTCAAATCATGAGTTCCATAAAATATAAATTTAATCAGGTATTAAAATAAGGATACCCGAAGAAAACAGAACAAAAGTGTGAAGAAATAAAAGAAGAGAGTATGAGGGTACTTGTCTCGACCCGATCTATCATTTCTCTAACTATTTCTAAGTCGGATTCAAACCCGTGAGCCTCGATTTACCTTCACAGTCCATGAGCAGATTTACCCACTTACACTGTCGCGTGATCATCTCTTCTTTACAAAACAACTTCTCAGACCTTAGGAATCACTTCGACAATGGCTATTTCGAACAGCAACACTTATAAATTCTCACAGCAAAGATTTTAACCGCTAACTCTAAACTATGGTGGAGTAATTCTGTTCATAGACTTTCCACCCTCTTAACCCAAGGGCATTCATTCGTATACGATGCAGAAAAATATAATCCTAAACCTTCTTTAAAAGTATTACATTCTACTATAATTCACTAGATCCATTAGGGATCAACCTAATGACATGGTTGACAATTTAACCTTCATTCCTCAAAAAGTATCTTCATACATCTCATCTCAATGGATACTAATCGCTTTCAAGCCAAATGCCTTGAGGAATACTTAACGGACATTCCTCCGAATTCACCTAGACCCAAGAGGACGCACTTCCACGGCATCAATCTTCTACGGAACTACATTCATACTATCAAAGGAACCACATGCCTAACACAACACTTTCTTAATCAAGCTCATATTCTTTTCTCAATTGAGCACATGGCCAACGACTCTCCTAATTCCATAATACAGTCCTCAAATATAGTTCTTACATTCCCATAATCCTTCAAATCTATCGCTGAGGCCATCACAAAATTGACCTAAATAAGGCTAGAAACTCCATTCCATAGAATTCACAAAAATGCCAATGAACCTATCAACCAAACTGGCATTACGGAACTTGTAATTACTACGGACACACATCGACCCTAAAATTATCTGGCCCTTGCAATAGATCAAATAAATCATTTATTCATTCATAGTGCCCGCTTATCAAATCATTCATTTCCCGGACAGCCTAAATTTTTAGAAATCTATAAATGACCTCATCGGTTCATCTTACCTATCTCAAAGGTTCTAGAGCATCCCATAGCGACATCTAACGGATGCTTCCTTAGTTCTATAAAGAATCCTTAAAGATCGGTGTCAATTTTGACATAATCTCGAATTATCAATCAAAAGATCAATATCCTAATCTTCCTTCCAAAAATATCCTTAAATATTCACATGACCAAAACTTCTCAGTAACCACAAAATGACCTCCAGATGTAATCTCATATGCTAAATAAACTTGGCACAAATCCTCATTAAACGACTTGCAGGCAAAACGGTACTAATTTTCTGATACCTCGATCAACTTTGACTCATACTCAAAATCTTACAACCCATTTGTAAAATATAATATCCTTATCAATCCAATTCATACCAGTATGGCGACTCACCAACCAAATTACCACAAAAATCAGATCAAACTTAATACCACAAAATAAATCAAGTCAACCCAATTAATCATATTTACGAACCTAAAAAAATATCATAGGTATTAATATAACTAGTACAAGTCTATGGTCATCAAATAAACAAATAAACTTAGAAAATGCAAATAAAAATATAGATTTGGAATCCTAAAATAATACATATGCTACAATATCAAAATTTAGAAATCTTACATTCCATCATGGTAGACGACCTCTATACCTCGTGCCATCCCCACAAAACCCTGATCCAAGGTGCTGGACTTCTTCACTATCCGACCCATGAATAAGGATAATCCTTGATCACGTGGTCGACTATCTACAATCAAAATCATACTTCCAAAACTCATTGGGAAAAAATATTTATCCATAAAAATATCTATGAACATATCCCACAATATCTCTTTACTCTCTAAACCCATGACTCTTTCCTTATCAACCGTCCGTAGTTGGCTTCGCCTTCCAACTTACATAAGACAAACATTACCATATCTCTTTCCGACTATTGGGTCACCACAATACTATTTCAATTCTCAGGATCCCTATTTCAACTTTACAGGATCCACCCACCCAAAAATTCAAACGCTTGATCATCATCACTAAATCAATTATAAATCGATATCCTTAGATTCACTAACATCTAAAATCTACCCTAATTTACCATGACATCAAGCCATTGATTCTACCCTATCCACCTCACTTGGCATGCGATACAAGCATCCCCAATCCTAGTCCTTTAAACTAGGATAAGTAGAACCATCCAATCTAACTTAACCATCTTATGTCTACATCTACTTATTCCATCTAGCCTATACTATCCTAGCCTTTCACATAAGATTCAGATCAACCTAGGGCATCCCTTCTCTGATACAATCTATGACGTATCGTATTCTTCTAACTGAAATTTGATAGAGTTCTGACAGTAAAACGTTCATCCAACCAATACAAACCTGTACTAAATCCTGTACAGTATATAAATTTCTAACAAAATAATCACAACACGAGATCCAAAAAGCCACAACAATTTTGTGGCAGCAACATCATAAATCTGGTATGACGTTAACTCAGATAAGATACCACTAGGTACTAAAACAAATCATAATATCCTGTGAAAGTATATATCCATCAATTCAACAAAAACTAAGCTACATATACATCATTATCATCACACATATTTGGATATACATAATCATTTCAAAATAATACAAAATGCTCCATCTCATATAAAATTACAAAACTAAGTCCAAAAGGCTCTTCATCAAAATCTCTAACCCAGCCAACTCCTAAACTCTACTCAATTTCAACAGGTATGAGGGCATACTCATCTGGAGAAAAGAAAGTAGTAAGTGTGAGCCAAATGTTCAGTAAGGCGCATATATATATAATAATAAACATACAAATTTCACAATAAAACTCATGATAATGCATATCAAGGAATAGGGATATATGATTAATCATAAAACATGATCAGAAAGGAGATGCTTCCATAATACATTCTAAATTTTTCTCAATTTATTTTATTTTTTTTGTTATCAAATCATGTTAAAAACTTATTTCGTTGGGGATCAGGCCATAGGCCTAACTGACTAAAGGAGCAGTATAGCCTGAATTGTGTTTGCACCTACATAATCAAAAGTCATCTCCTTCCATTCAAGACTCAGAGACGGGCTGTCTATATACAATCCTTATAGACAGGGCAATGCCACACGCAGCACCAAAGTAGACAATAATTTTCTACTATAATATACTAAGATATACCAAAATATACTATCTAATGAGCATTCCTTACACAAAGTTTTTAGTTTCTTATTTTCCTAGAAAATTTTGCTATTAAACCCATCAATCCTTCATTCCCATTCTACTGGAGAACGGTTTACAAGTCCATCACTTAATTATAAAATATTTCTTTTTGATCCTTCTTCTATAAAGCTTATTTTTAGAAAATTCTATACTCATTTATAAAATATTATTCTCACTCCGGAAAAACGGTTCATCAACATAACATATAATGAAATTTTCTACTTAAACTTCTCATAATTTGCATAATTATTATGGGTTTAAGTCTTCACAAAGCTTAATTACATGTATAAATTCATTGAAACTTATAAAAATAAGAAAATCCGAGCCACATTAAGCAAAGAATGACTTTAAAGCTTTTGGACGATAAATTATTTCATAAACAGCTCATAACATGATTTTTGAAACTTACCAAAATTAAAATATCCATAATACATGCATAAATCATCATAAAATTTGAAACAAGTAAGAAATTCTTGCCACCATGAGACAAATGTAACTTTAAAGTTTTTGGATAATAATATCTTCATAAATACATGCAACATAATATCCGAATCATATGTAAGATAATATATTTAAAGTACATGCGGTTAAACATCACTATTCACGTTCGATAAAAGTTTTAGAATATATAAAATTAACATATATAAAACACATGTAACATAAAGTCCATTTGTGCAAATATCCCAAAAATAGACAAGTGGAAACTTTTGGGTGCGGGGTTTGGGTTTCGGTATGAAATACCAGTTAAAACTTAGAAATCGAACATGAAATCAACATATGTGCATGTTCAAGTCATGGATTCTATAAAATATAAACTTAATCGGGTATCAAAATAATGATACCTGAATAAAATGGAATAAAAGTGTGAAGAAATGAAAGGGGAGCGTATGCATACACTTACCTTAACAAGATCTATCACTACTCTAACTAGCTTCAAACTGGATTCAAACCCAGGAGCCTCGATTTCTCCTTCCTCTCTCTTCTCCTTCACTCTCTCTCTCTTCTCTACCTGGAAGGCCGAAAAAATGATCAAATGAAACCCTCGCAGCTCATATATATTGCGGGCCGGCGCTCGAGCACTGGCCAGCATGCATCGAGCGTGCCTTGTGTTGGAATCAGCGCCTGCCTCGAGTGCTCGAGCGCCTGGCAGGCATTGGCCCACGTGTTTGAGTGCCTGTGGTGCTACCCAAGGCGGTCGGTGAGCCTTCCCCTGCTGACACTTCCCACTATCCTAAAAGTTAATTTTTTTCATATGAATTAAGCTCAATTTTAATTGTATTATCTTAATTATCCGTAATTACAATACTCAAAAATTGGTATATTATAACTAATACATCTTCTGTCATCTAATAAATTATTTTTCCTTAAATTAGCCCGACGTGTCAAATTTTGATAGCATATATTTATTCTAGATTCAGAAGTACAATTATTATAATTGGAATATTATCTTAAAATTGGTAAAAAAAAAAGTAATGAATTTTGATAAAGAAAAAGACAAGCACATACCATTTAAAAAATGCCTTAATGGGCAACTTCAAAGTATGTTATAACTATATGTTTTTTTAAAACTATATCTTAAAACTATATACTAACGTCATTTGTTTTTTAAAAATGATACTCACCTGCCATAAATACAAACGAGTTTATAGGTACATCTCGATGATATAATAAGACTTTTCTGCATTTGTGTTTTACACTAACGAATTAAATGCAAAACTATAATAAATATATGAATATTAGGCACTAAGAAATTAATTTTGTAAATGAATAAGTACTTGAAAAATATAAGTTATATTGAGAATTATAGGTATTAAAAAATAATAGTGATGCATTTCGGATCCAAATTTTGAACAGATTTGGGTCGAGTAGTCCGTTGGATTCTGGTTTCGTCCACTGAGTCGTAAATCCTACACACCATAAATTTAAACAAGAGGTCAGGTGACGGCGGGATATGGTCCCACCGAAAATACTCCGACATTCAAGTCAGTGATCGGCCTTCTGAAGACAAAAAGGTGGATACAAATACTACAGTATGAATGTCGATGAGTGTTTGTGAATGTAAGTGAGAGTGCACTCGTAGAGAGAGTGGCCTTGTTATTTTTCATGAGGAGTAAAATCTCTAAGTACTGAGTTCACTGGGAACTAGTAGTAGAGAGAGAGAGCGTTGGGATGCTCGAGTGTCTGAGAACTTCTGAGAGCTTTTGTGGATAAGAGAAGGCATGCCTTTGAATGGAGCTTCAATGGCCTTTTATAGCTATGACTCTGGGATGTCTTCCTTATACCGAGAGGCTAGATGCCTGCGCTCCATTGGAAAAGCATTTCCTTTCTTGTATTGGCATGAGCACCACTCCTCGCTATAACGGTTAAGGAGGCAGATCTCCTTTCTTCTGCGTCTTGTAATCATTAGGGTTTCCAGCAAATCGCATGTGAATTCTGGCACCTTCCTCTCGGGAAATATTTTGATTTTGGAGGTGGCCGTTACAGTGAAGATTGTCTTCTTGGATATGCAAAAAATTAAAGTAGACGATTGTTGTGGCTTGAAGATGGACATGTGGGCCAACTTAGGTTTGGGCTGCATGCTCAGCCAGTCTACTTGCCACTTCTCTTATCAATGAAACCATTAACCGTCCTAGACTTAGATGGGCCATCGTAATCTTGGACCTCTGCTGGCCCACTTGCTGCTCGTCTAGTCAACAACAGTGTTGACCGTTTCAAGTAGAAATGGGCCGCTAAAGATTTGGGTCGTTTCATTCTTTGTGGGCCAGCCTGTTATTGGCATCCCCATCACTAGCTCTCCATGTTGGTGGTCTGGGACTCTGACCTCTAACATGTTAATGATGGAATGTGCCTAGCTGGATAACTTGTCTGAGACAACTTGATGAGGAAACTAGCAATGGGTCTTGGTCAACTGGTCGCCTTGCTTGCGACTATCAATCGTAACGCCAAGATCCAAAGAACTGAGCTGTAGGATGTGTTGATTAGATTCATTAACCATCGTGGTATGAATCAAGAGAACTGGCTGAAGAGAGTTTTGACCGGATTCGTTGACCATCCTGGTAAGAATCCGGAGAATTGATCTGGAAGAAGAGTTGACTGGATTCGTTGACCATCATGTTAAGAATACGGAGAGCTAAGATGGACGAAGAGTTGACCGGATTCGTTGATAGTCTTGGTGAGAATTCGAAGAACTGGTGGGGTTTAAATCAACACGTTATCATGCCACTAGACTATCAATTGAAAAGTTTACCACGTGTCAATATGCAGTAAATTTGTGACCATGGTAATTAATTTGCCAGAAGATCTGATTCGACTGTACCCTCTCTTGAAGCGATACTTGTCAGTAATGATGGGTGCACCTTTTTGATGTGCTGCCTTTCTCTTTAGTTACATGTTCTTTGCACTAGCTGGCCATCTTTTTATATTTTATATGAGTTAGCCATCTGTCTCGTAACATTGGAGACAAGTGTTGTTCTCTCAGACGGACTTAAGTCCTCGTGGAGACATCAGGGTGAATCCTAATATCGTATCAAGCCAATTTTATACTCTAGCGTCAATTGAGTCTTGGGTGGCGTTGCCTCTGTATGATCCTGGGCAGCCAGCTTTTGGACGGAGCACTTTGCTCTTGATGTGTCAACCATCGTAGACTGACAGCACTATCTCCTGTTGGAAGAGGTTGTCACGCGTGCCGTTTAAGTTCCTTAAGGTTTAGAATTAGACCACGAATGGGCCACTTGGATGATCAAGGTTGAATTTGACCACTTACGGGCTGCTTGGATGACTAGGGTTTAATTCGATCGCTTACAGGCCGCCTGGATAACCATTATTTAACTCAACTACTTGCAAGCCGCCTGGATGATCAGGGTTTAATTATAATCGAGTAAAAATCTACCCGACTTAGGGATAGTTTAGGTCATTTATTTTGTGTAACCTACAAGCAAGCATTCACATAGAAAAAAAAGAAGAAAAGAGATACATGGTACAATGAAAATGAAAAAGAATTTTCTTTTATTGATGACAATGCATGTTATAAGCACGCTTCATGTCATACAAATGACCTACCTAGGTCTTCATTGGAAGTAACATTTTAGGTGGACCGCGTTCCATGTCCATGGGACCAACTTTCTATTTTGGGTTTGGAGTTTGTATGCTCCATTTTATAGAATGACTGATACTAGAAATGGATCTTTTCAATTCGAGGAATGCTTGTTCCGTTTAGTGGTCTTACCTGTAGCCTCTATGCTTCACAAGATCAGGTCTCCAACTTTGAATTACCGTGTTTTTACTTTCTTATTGTAATAGCGAGTGAGTCGTTACTAGTAGACTGTTGTTTTCATTCTGGTTGCGTCACGGGCTTCCTCTAACAAGTCTAGGTATTTCCTGATTTTCTAGGAATTACCAAGTGGATCGAAGGCTTTGACCCTAAAACTTGGGAGCCTGGTCTCAAACGATATTACCACTTCAGTCCCGTAGCAAAGGTTGAAGTGTGTCTCGCAAGTTGGTTCCTTAGGGGTCATCCGGTATGACTGTAGGACAGAGGGAAACTTGTCTTCTAACTTTGTCTTCAGACCGTAGAGTAGCATACAGTTGGAAACCTTCACATGCCCGTTTGTCCGAGGGTACACTACCAAAATATGGACCAATCTAATGCCTAGACTGGTGCAATAATTGGTAAATCGCTTCCCCAAGAATTGGATTTCATTATCAGCCCCGATGACCTTGGGACTGACCAATCTGCTCATTATACTTTAGTGGACGAATTCAAAGGCATTGTGCTCGGTGGTCTTGGCTAGCGGGGCGGCTTCAACCCATTTGGTGAAGTAGTCAATACCCACGATAATAAACTTTCTTTGCCCGGTTGCGATGAAAAATGGGCTGAGAATATCGAGGCCCCATTGTGCGAAAGGCCAAGGGACTTAGAGGGATCTCAACTCCGCAGGTGGTTGGTGGTGAAGATTGCCATGGAGTTGGCAATTCTCACACTTCTTCACGAACTCCAGGGTGTCCTTCCTTATTGTTGGCCAGTAATATCCCTAACGCATGACTTTGAACGCTTAGTTTTTGACGCCAATGTGTGATCCGTATATCTTAAGGTGGACTTCGCTCAAGGAAAAGTCGACCTCCTCAGGAGTAAGACACGGAAGGTACAGAGTGAGTGTCCTTGGCAATATAGCCGTCCGTCGACTATGGTGTACCAGCTGGCTGTCTTCTTGATCCGCTTGGCCACGTCTGCATTCTGTGGCAATACTCTGTCTGCCATATATCTCTAGTATGGTGTCATCCGATTTTCAGCGTTAGAGACTTGCATTGCTTCCAGTTCCTCTATGCTGAAAGAGCTCAAGCTTCTCTCATGTCCCTCAAGTACTGTTCTGAATTATCGACTGCTCCTACTCTAACAAATTGGTTGGCCTTCCAATTCCTAGTTCTGGGGATATAGACTAGGTTTAGCTTATCAAATCTCCAGATGGCGTCCTTCACCTCAACCAGGTATTTGGCCAAGAGAAGGTTGCACGCCTCGAAACTCCCGTTGATCTGGTTAACATCTAGTTCTAAGTCACTGCAGACAGTTAGCTACCTAGTTGAGTACTCTTTAGCTAGTCGTAATCTTGCAAATAGGGCTTCGTACTCGGTAGCATTGTTGGTGGCTGAAAAGTTGAGTTTAAGGGAGTACTTCATCTCAAACCCGTCTGGGATCCTTAGGATCACTTCGGCACCGCTGCCTGAGTTTGTAGATGAATCGTCCACGTCAAGAACCCATTCTGGCTCTTCAGGGTGGTAATCCACATCCTCCGTGGGGTGCTAATCAATGATTGAGGTCGTGGCCTCGATGATAAAGTTGATCAGAACCTACCCCTTAATGGCTGGCCTAGGACAGAATTCAATGTCAAATTCTCCCAATTTGATGGACTACTCAACCAGCCTATCCATTGCTTTTCTTTACCAGGATGATGTTGGAGAGCAAATCTGAGTATTGCACTTCTCTGATGAAGCCAGCGTCTAACAGCTTCTTCACCTCTTCTTAGATGTCTATGAGCTTCTCCACGAAGTGGCTTCTCCGCTTTTGCCAGACAGGATTTCGGACTGGATCGAGGCCCAACTTGTGAACCATTACTCCAACCGGAATCCCAAGCATGTCAGCGGGTTTCCATGCGAAGATCTTAGCATTTTGTCTTAAGAACATTATCAGCTCGTTACGCAAGGGTCCGGCGAGTTAGCCCCCAATTTGCACAAACCTCTCCGGGTCCTCCGAATTCAGTGGCACGAGGTTGGTGGCCTCGCTGGACTGTGCTTACTGTAAGGTCACTTCATCTTGATGATCCAATTCTCCTAGAGGCCTTCCGCCGCCGCTTAGGAAAATCCGGGACATGTAACATGTCTGTCTAGTCACCTAGTCACCCAACACTTCACCGATACCACATGCTATTGGAAATTTTATTTTTAAATATAGTATTGAGGTGATGGCTCCAAGTGCTGCAAGGCACGGCCAGCCTAGGATATCGTTGTATACGGAGTGCAGGTTAAAAACCAAGAATGTGAGTGTACGACTCGTTGTTATGGGATACGTGCCCAGGGTGACATAAAACTATATAGTTCCTTGGACAGCCACAGGTTCGTTGTTTAGGCCATACAGTGGCCATTCGGCAAGTTTCAGTTGATTCTTTTTAAATCCAAGTTTATAAAAGGTATCAAGACAAAGTAAATCTTTTGAGCTTCCATTATCAATGAAAATTCGTTTCAATTGGTAGTCCACGATTCCATTTGAAACGAGTGCAGATACAATAAGGGGATTAGTGTGTGGGAAAATTACATGAGCCATGTCACTATCACTAAACCTAATGACATTTTTCTCTACTCTCTACTTCTTGCATCCAACTTGCCACTCCTTGTGATCTGCTTGGATTATGAGCAGTTGGGTTGTGATCATATTGACTACTCCATCTGTGACCTGATTCCGTGGTTGGAATGGATCTAGTCCTTCCCCTCCTGAGGTGCCGAAACTATATCCAAGGTTCTTGACAAACATGGTGAGATGACCCCTTCGAATGAGCTCCTCAATTTTTTGCTGGAGCGTCTTACAATCTTCTGTGATATGTCCCAAAGATCGACAAAAATAACAGTGCTTCACTGGATTTTCTCCCTCTGGGTTCTTCAACGACGTTGGCCACTTAAGGAACTTCTCCCCATGGATTTACATGAGGACATTGGACCATGTGTCGATCAGAGGAGTTAGGTTGATTGGCCTGTACTCCATACGATCCAATACTCCGGTCTTGTGCTGCTTCTGGCGGGGATCATTGTCGTCACCATTCTTCCTCTTTCCCTCGACCGGGAAAGAGAAAACCTGGTTGGTCCTCTCAGTATGCTTTACATCGTTGGTCTCTTTGGTAGCTACGTAGGCTCTGGTGATGGACTCCACCTCCCGGAAGGTCTGCAGGTTTTTGTGGGCCAAGTGCTTGAATAAGTCACTGTGTGTCAATGTAGAGATGAAACTGCCAAATTTTATCTTCTCGGTGAGCTTGGAAATCCTTCTGGCCTCTACTGCGAACCGCTCTAGAAACTTTCTCGGGTTCTCTACCTGTCTCTACTTGATGTGGGAGAGATGCCACGACTACTTTTCTTTTCGGTGGTTGGGAGCGTACTGAGTTAGGAAGAGATCAATGAGTCCACGGAAGATCCAGATCGAGTTTGATGGGAGCAGGTGGAACCAGATTCAGGTGTCTCCCTTCAAGGTGAGAGGGAAGCAATGCCACATTGTCGCATCCTGCAAGCCCTGGAGAATCATATGGGTGTGGAAGTGATATAGGTGATCCATAGGATCAGTGCTCATATTGTAAGAATCTAGTGCTGGCATTTTGAACTTGGCCGGAAATAGATGATTCAAGATCTCAGTAGTGAAGGGAGATCTCTTCAGATCAATGGCGTGCTCATTGTCATCTTTGAACATGCGATTCCAGATCTTCTTGACATTTTCCTCCACTCAGGAGGTGTTCTCAAATCTCTTGGAATTGAGGTAGGTCCTCAACGCCGTTCTTTCAGTAGTGCAATGTGTGGCTGGTCGGCTACTGCTGCTAGTGGATCGGATGATCCTAGAGGCTCCCTCCTGAGCCTAAGGTCTGGGCTCTTCCTAGGAGTATCGAGGATTCCTCCTCTCTAGGCTCTCATCTAGAGTCCCACGGCCCAAGTGCCCTTCAAGCCTTGGACGACTTTGGGCGTTGGAGACCTCCGGAGCATGAGAGTTACCCGGCCTCGCATCCTTCTTGGCCCGCTTCTTCTTCCTCTGGCCTCTTCCCCTGGAGGCCAGAACTGGAACTGTGGAGGGTAGAGCTCCCTACTTCTTCTTGCCCTGGTTGGTGTAGAGCATCTGGAGTATTCTGGTTATATTGCTCATCTGATCTACTAGGTTTTGAAAAAATAGTGCTGGCGGCCTTCCAACCAGGTTATTAGTAGAGTAGTACTAGTCAGGGGAGGTAGCATCTTTAGCGGTAACGATAGTTTGAGCTCTGGTGTTCACCATTTTGATTGATGATAATAGTTTTGAAGATGGAAGTGGTTGGCTTTTAGTTAACTTCCCACAGATTTTTCCAATGATGCATCCTGGATTTAAGTTTTGAGCAGATTTGAGTTGAGTAGTCCATCGGATTTTTGTTCCATCAACTGAATCTTGAATCCTGCACACCACAACTTCAAACAAGTGGTCGGGTGATGACAGGATGTGATCCCAACGAAAATACTCTAGCATTCAAGTCAGTGATCGGCATTCTGAAGACAAGAATGTGGATGCAGAAAATGCAATATTAATGCTAATGAGTGTTTGAGGATGTAAGTGGGAGTGCACTCGTAGAGAGTGTGGCTTTATTGTTATTGCTTGTGAGGAGAAGAATTTCTAAGTATTGAGTTCGCTGGGAACTGATAGTAGAGAGAGAAACAGAGAGAGCGTTGGGATACTCGAGTGTCTGAGAGCTTCTGAGAGTTTTGAGATTGCTTGAGAGCTTTTGTGGGTACGAGAAGGCATGTCTTTGAAGGGAGCTTCCGTGGCCTTTTATAGCCATGGCCCTAGGCTTCCTTCCTTATGCAAAAAGGCTAAATTCCTGTGCTCTGCTGAGGAAGCGTTGTCTTTCCTGCGTTGGTATGACCGGCATTCATGGCTGTAACGGTCAATGAGGCGGATCTCCTTCCTTCTGCGTTTTATAACCGTCGGGGCTTCCAACAGATCACACGTGGATTATGGCGCTTTCTTCTTGAGATGTGCTTTGATTCTAGAGGTGACCATTACAATAAAAATTGCCTTCTTGGAGATGCAAAAAATTAGGATAAACGACTGTTATGGCTTGAAGATGGACACGTGGGCCAACTTAGGTTTGGGCCCCGTGCTCTGCTGGTTTACTTGCTGCTTCTCCGGTTAACTGAACCGTTGACCGTTCTTGGCTCATATGGGCAATCTTGATCTTGGGCCTCTGCCAACCTTCTTGAAAATGCGAAAAATTAAGGTAGATGACCATTGTGGCTTGAAGATGGACACGCGGGCCAACTTAGGCTTTGGCCGTGCGCTCAATCGGTCTACTTGTT